>JABEEN010001254.1:0-20168 GCA_013363205.1 Fusarium tuaranense | reverse complement strand
TCGCTGTCGCTGCCATCGTCAGCTTCTTACTGAGCAGCATCCGTACCTTGAACCATATCAGTTGGCTAGCATGGCTAGGAGTGGTATCAATTCTTATCGCAGGTAAATCTTTCCTTATTCTTCTTCTTCGAGGTGCTTATCTAACCTGGTCCTCTAGTTCTCATGGTCACAATTGCTGTTGGCCTTCAAGATCGTCCCGCAGCTGCTCCCCAGGAGGGACACTGGGTCTCCGACTTTAAGATTACCAATAATCCTTCCTTCCCTGAGGCCTCTGTAGCCTTGTCCTCTATCGTCTTTGCCTACGCGGGAACGCCATCGTTCTTCTCTATCGTCGCCGAAATGCGAGACCCGACCCAGTTTACACGATCACTTATAACTTGCCAGACCGTCGTGACCATCTTCTATATAGTCATCGGCTGCGTCATGTATTACTATTGTGGCTCATACGTAGCTTCTCCTGCTCTTGGGTCTGCTGGCGGTAATATCAAAAGGATCTCATACGGCATCGCTCTACCTGGTTTGATGGTCACGTCGGTTCTTGTCACACATGTAAGATACAGTGCCGCTCACTCCTACGCTATCGGTTGAGATGATTGACCATGTCAATAGATTGCCGCCAAATACATGCTTGTCCGCCTGCTCCGCAACTCGAAGCACCTTACTGCCAACACTCTTACCCACTGGGGCACCTGGCTAGGCTGCACGTTCGTCATTTCGTTGATTTCTTACATCGTTGCTAGCGCGATCCCTGCTTTCAGCAGTCTCGTGTCCCTCCTGGGAGCTCTTATGGGCACCTTTTTGACCTTCCACTCGATGGGCTGCGCTTGGTTCTTTGACAATTGGAATGTCGCCGAGCGCACGCCTCAATGGTATGTCATGTGTGTCTTTGCAATCTTCGTGTTGGTATCTGGTACTTTCTTGATGATTTCTGGCACTTATGGGTCCATCCTTGATATCATCAAGGTTTATCGGTCGTTGGGCGGATACGGCGCTTGGACATGTGTTGATAATTCCGGCTCTGTATGAGGGGCGATGCTTGCAGATTGTTCGCGGGTTGATGATGAGAGGACAATTGGAGAGCACAAACTCCGACATGATGTATGCCGTGGTGTTTTACGATTCGGGGGTTTGATGCCATTTTGTATTGAAAATTTGTCTCTGCCTTGCAAGGGTTCTGTCCAATCAAAGTAAAGAATCTGGTCCCCGGATTCTCAAATCGTTGTGGCGTTCCTATACCCGCGCAATTCCCGGTGACGAGGCTAAAGTGAGACACAAATCGGCCGGGGTTTTAGGTCCGGTATTCAATGTCCGATCGGCTTGGCCTCTTTGGCGACGTCATTGGCGACGAGAATGTCAGATCTTGGCATAGAAGGATCGTGCCTCGGCTTGTCAAAGGTGAGCAGCCTTTATAATGCTCTACGATAGAGTTAGAGATGCTAATTGATTGCAAGAAAATAAGTTTCGCATGATCATTCGAAGAATGGTCTGCTTTAGTTTGATAAAAACGTACAAAGTACCGTATACATTTCCGCTCACTAACGTTAGGTGTTGAAACGTATAAACTAAGGAAGCCCGACTTTATCTACTTACTTCTTTTTCTTCCATAGTATTTTTTAATTCGCTAGGTGCCTGATGTGAACAATTCTCATGAAAGCCTTGGGTCTGAACTAATCTCTAGGGTGGCTGTGTTCAGGATGAAACACGGGGTCAAGTCATGCCCAATAGTAGCTCTGATCCAAATCCTGGAACCATAAATGGGGGGCCTTCGTATAGCCAACCAGTGAGAGGCCAAATTTTGGCAGTTGAAACATTGGGCAGACAGATAGATAGGCAGATTTGTGGCGTTACAGGGGCAGATGAATCCTGTTGGCTAGCACTGCCTCATCCTACGACGAACAACACGCGTTTCTGCCATAACACAGCCAACATTATCCCTGTCATTAAAAAAAAGCCCAACCAACTCACATCATTTATTTATATGTAAGTGGTCCCCGCCTAAATAAAACACCTCTTCTTCATTCTCAATTATCAACGATCCGATTCCGCATTGAAACACAACATCCACTCAACAACTGCCATTCGAAAAATCCACCATCATGGCCACTTCATCTGAGCCATCCTCCCGACCCGACGATGAATCCAGAGACTCCATCTGGGCCTGGAATGATTTTTCTCTCGGCACCGACGACGCGGCAATGCTGCTGCGTCGATTGTGCATGTGGGCCATCTTCGTTTCTCGCATCGCACTGTCCCTTCTGAGGATATGGTACCATCTCACCGGAACCTCCATCCTTGCTATTTCCTGGGATGTAATTTCCCTCGTGGCTGATTTTCTTGTAACCGGCGTGTCGCTGGCCCAAATCTCAAGAGTCGAGGGAATACGGAGAATACCTGTATTTGGACTTAGGCTGGTAAGTTTAAAAAGACACTATCGATTTTTTTTGTGTAGATTGCTGACTTTGGATAGAACCGGAGGCGTTTTGATATTTTTCTCTTTCTTTGTGCCGTTCACTACATTGTCATTCTCACTATGACTCTCGATGGCTGGTGGAAGCTTTCTTATGATAGTTGGAGCACGTTGTGGTTTGCTTTGCCCCAGATTCTTGCGACTCGGACTCAGGAGGAATTGGGCCAACTTAAGACTTGATGTTATTCTGAGTGGATATATTATATGGCACTGCTGATTTAGATTGAGATATCACGGCGCTTTTCTTCTCTCTTATTCTTCTTTCGGATGTGTGTGCTTGTGTCTAGAGGAGCAGTTAGTGGAATATTGATCGATTGATTACCCAGGAAGACAAGAATCTGAAATTAGAACAACAAGGAAAACTTACCATACAGAATTAGAGTATACTATATTGAGCTGGATATTGAAGTTTACAGTTGTCTCGTATCGCATACATTCTTGGCGGTGAGTGACATACATTGATTGAGAGGACCTATCCTCTGCTTATCCTTAAACATAAATATCGAGCCATATAATTGGTGGCACCCAGCCCCAATATTTCATGTCCTCGGACTCGGGTTCATCGCGATGCCGAGACTAGCTCCAGTGTAACATAGCACTCCGTATAGAAGCCCAAAACGGAAGGTCTTTTTGTAGCAATGCAACTCTGAATGTGATATACAAGCATCTTTCCAGAGGCCCTTGACTAAGTTGTAGGATACGAGCCTTGGCAAGTCGGGGCATAGATAATTCCCGTGGCGTGATGGTCGTTATTTAATGGCAGTTACTGAACCACCGTAGCAGTCCTCGTCGCTTTCACTTTCGTATCGTCTCGGAAAAAGTGGCGCCTTGTTGAAGAATCGTTCTGCCCATCATGAAGAGGGATGTGGTCGCAACCTGGGCCTTGGCTGCGCTTCTGGGTCTGTTTCCCGCAGCCCTAGCCAACGCACCATATCAAGAAAACGGCGAAACTCCGTCACCAGAAGAAGAAGCTGATGTTGTCCCGGGTGCCTTCATCGTCGAGTGGGAAGACAACAAAGATCACGGAGAGAATTTTTATGAAGATCTAGGCATCAAAGTTGAGCCGCGCAAAACCTTCAATTATCGACTCTTCCACGGGGCATCGTTTCGACTCGATAATGCCACCGATGATGAGAGTGGGGAAATTGCCGACCAGATCGCTGCGAGACCTGAAGTAAAGAGCATTTGGCCTGTCAAAGTGATCAAGATGCCGGCGCCTAATCCGGTCATGATTGGGAAGAATGCGACAGCTTCTGCCTCACCTAACTCGAAGAACCGTCGAGATACCGAGAATGATACCTTTACACCCCATGTCATAAGCCAGGTCGACAAACTCAGGGCCGAGGGCTATACAGGCAAGGGAATTCGCATAGCCGTTGTCGACAGTGGTGTTGACTACACGCATCCAGCCCTCGGAGGCTGCTTCGGCAAGGGGTGTTTGATAGCATACGGTCGGGACCTTGTCGGAGACAACTACTTGCCACCGGGAAAGCCACAACCCGACGATGACCCATACGACGACTGCATCGGTCACGGGACTCATGTCTCGGGCATCATTGCAGCTCAATCCAACGAACTGAACTTTACTGGCGCTGCCCCAGATGTTACTCTTGGCATGTATCGGGCCTGGGGGTGTACGGGACTATCAACCAACGAGATCATGCTCGATGCTTTCAATGCCGCGTTTGAAGATGGGAGTGACATTATCTCATACTCTGCCGGGTACTACTCTGGCTGGGCTAATGATCCTTGGGGAATAGCAGCTTCGCGAATTGCTGCTGAAGGCGTGTCGGTCATGGTGGCCCCAGGGAACGGTGGATCATCTGGTCTATTCTTGACTGCTTCTCCAGCCACGGGGGTTAACGTGAATGCCATCGGATCAGTCGAGAATACGATTAACCCTCTGTTGCTCACAGCTGCTTCTTACACGGTGGATAAGGATACTCGTTCCTTTGGGTTCCTCGACGGGGGTCCCGGCTTCGCAGAGAATGTGACACTACCGTTGTGGGCTGTGAGCAATGATACGACTTCTACAAATGACGCCTGCTCGCCATTCTCAGAAGACACGCCTGATCTGTCTTCGAAGATCGTGCTTGTCCGTGTCGCCGATAGCGCGGAGTGCGGAACTTGGGAGCAGGAAGGCAACGTGGCTGCGAAGGGGGGAAAATATATGCTATTCTATAGCCAGACCAACTCGTACGTTTATTTTGTCATTCACCAAAAATAAGCAGGCTTTAACTAACACTATTATAGGTCTTTCCAAGCTATTTACCCTTATTCGGATGGCCTTGAAGGTGTTGGGGTTGTGACACCGAGTCAAGCAGCAGAATGGATTTCTCTCCTTAACCAAGGATCAAACATCACCATCGAAATTACTGATCCTACCGTGGCTGGTCATCACTATGAACCCTTGGAGAACGAGGAATCCGGGGGCCTCACTAGCGTTTCGAGCTCCTGGGGGCCGACTTGGGAGGTCGAGTCAAAGCCCCAGTTCACAGCACCAGGTGGAAACATTCTCTCGACATATCCAATGAACATGGGAGAATATGCCGTTATGTCTGGGACATCTATGGCTACACCACTAGCAGCCGCCATATTTGCACTCGTCGCACAGGCCCGTGGATCCCGCGATCCATTTGAACTGCGGAGTGTTATATCTTCCACCTCCAAGGCCAAGCCGTGGTTCGATGGTACGACTGTTCACGATATACTAGCGCCAGTTGCGCAGCAAGGCTCAGGACTCATCCAGGCCTATGACGCTGTACACGCTACCACGGTGCTCAGTGTCAGTCAGATTTCGTTCAACGACACGGATAACTTGTCTGGCCGTAAGAAATTCAGCATTAAGAATACGGGAGATGAAGATGTCACGTATAAGCTGGGGCATACCAAGGCTGCTACTGTGTACACCTTTGCTGCTGGGTCACATTCGGCTGCAGCGTTTCCCAATCCTGTCGTGGATGACTGGGCCGAGCTATCATTTTCTCCCAAGTATGATTATAACTTATTACCACTCTAATTACTAGGTCTGAAACTAATTATCATTAGGGAGTTGACGGTTCCAGCAGGGGCATCCGGGGAAGTGACCGTCACGGCTATCCCACCCAAGAACGTAAATGCAACACAGCTACCCGTGTACAGCGGCCTTATTACCCTTTCAACAGACAATGAGAACTCATACAACATCCCCTACATGGGTGTTGCGGGAAGTATCAAAGATGTTCCCGTCTTACTGCAAGGCCCTGAATATGGGACGTTCCTCGGCATCTATGGCCGGCCAGACCCAGCCAACAAGACCTTTACCATCCCTCAACCAGGCACAACACCGCCTCCGGATAGTCAAGTCGAATACCCTGGCATTATAGCTAGTCTACTCTTTGGGACGAAAACGATCCGAGCAGACGTCGTAGCGCTAACAGACACGGACCTCCCCGTCACCAAATTCTTCCATGTCCACAGCATCGGAAACATGCCCGGTTTCCCGGATTCTTGGGTGATTCGGAGGAATTACAAGCTCGGCTTTACAGGGGAACTTGCTGGCGGGGCGGTTGTTCCGGAGGGGAGATATAAGATTGTTTTTAGTGCACTGAGGGTGTTTGGGGATGCTGAAAGGGAGGATGACTGGGATTTTGCTGAGACGGTGCCTTTTGATATCAAGTATCTGTAGAAGGGGCGTGATAGCTTTGATAGTGTGGGTGGAAATACAAGACCTAACAGATCTGTGGGTGTTAGTTCTTCCCTATTTTACCAGATAGTTGAACACAAGTCAGGAGTCTTTGTACATGTCATAGGCATTCAGTACATCGCTTGAGCTATTACCGGCTCTCCTAAGTTCTGGCTCAAGTTCCCGCTTTGATAAAGGGACATTATAAGCTAGTCGTAAAGTTATGGGATTCGACAAGGTGAGTTATCTTATTAAGGTAATCTATGCTCATTAAAAAATCATTATCAGATTCAATCAAACCATCCGCCTCTCGCTTGCAACTGTTTGCAATTCATAACTCCCTCCCCTGCTACTAGGCTCAATATCCAGATAGGCATCGCCCATTTTCCCATGGTTGCTCATCTCTCTCTTCGTGTTCCGAGGATGATCTGATCGTACGGCAACGCTGGGATGAGTGTTCACATGGTGCCGGCTGGTGTCTGTCGTATGTTTGACGGAAGATCCTCTAGCTGTACTCAAAACTCCTGGTAGCATTTGAATTAGGGGGCGTAGTGCCGGGAGACTGGCGCAGATTAGGGCGCAAGATAGTTCAATCATAGACCAGATAACAACATAGACGTTGTCCCCTCCAGTATGTTAGCCTGTAGCGATTAAGGGTAGAAGGTCGACTCACAAGTGGCGTCGAGAGTGCTTGCAAAGCTCACCAGGTACTTTAGACGCACCATCGATGTAACGCAGGCACTGAGCCTGTTAGCTTCAAGCATGCCAGTAACAATAATTACTCACAAGGATCCTATGCTGAACATGAATAGCAAGGCAGCCTTCTTCCGCCCCCCAAGCTGTAACTTCCACAACTCGGGAATCGGCATGATAAAGATAACAATATCCTCGACAATGCTAAAGACACCACCGGCATAACCAATGGCAGTAAGATTCAAACATTTATTCTCAAGATTCCGGTTCCAGATTGAAGAAATTGGCGTGCACTGGAATATGACCAGACCCAAGAAGATGATACCGTGACCGACGAGAAACGCGGCTGCTGACCAGACAGCTATTCGAAAGCCGCGACTCGTGAATACGCGAGAGTAAAAGGCGAGTAGGGATGCTTTGGCCGAGACTTGGATTAGGATGTATAGGATCTGGGTCACGTAGAATATCTTTGCTTGGTCAGAGACATCCATACTACTATGACGCTGGCTGGGCGCGAACCTGAAATATGGGTTTGGCGTTTGCCACATCGACGTTCCAGAAATGAAGACCGAACCCAAGTTCTGCGCCTATCACATCGTAAGCCAAGAACTCTCTTCGTCGCGGGTGAACCTACTTTGGGTCTGCAGAACGAGCAGCGCAATCAAGAAAACCTGCTAGGTGTTGGCAATGGCTAACGCTACGATACAAACAAGGCTGATCTTACCGTTGCCACAAGGGCTGTCCAATCATCCCACCATAACCTCTTGGTAACCATCAGTCGGGCAACGCATCGTAGGATGACGATAGGAAACGTCACTGCTGCGCAAGCGATAGCAGCCGCTTTGACTTGTTGTGCTCGCGACTCGATGGGATATCCGACGCATAGTTGGTTCGACAACGTGGAGGCAACTAGGCCAATCAATGTCAGTAACAAGAAGTCGAGGCATTGCACAGGCAGGTACACACCAGCTTGGTCTTTAAACGAACAGGAGAGTTGCACACACTCGGACAGCTCGGCTTGAATAGTAATGTTGGTGCACATGCATTCAGATATGGCGGTGAGGGTACAGTTCCCATTCTCAAGTCCCTTGACGAGGCATGGTTGCTGTGATGCATGTTAGCAGTCAGGGGTACAAGATGCATATGGAAGAAATGTCTCACTGCACAATCAGGTACCAAACCAATCAGCGAAGCAGGGTCCTGCCCAGCCACATGAGAAACAAACCATAACAGAAGAATAAACCAGGTCTGCAAGTAGTTAGACATTACGAACAGCAGATAATTGTGCAAGCACAAAGATTAATGAGGTCTGCGTGGGAACATGTTTAAGGGGGGAAAAGAACAAGGGACCGACCGGACATGAGCATGGAACATGAGCACACATATATCAACTAACAAAGCTTGGCAAAAAGATGACACAACAATTGCAACGGACCCTGAAGAAACTTCCGCTCCCGTTCCGGAGCGCCGAGACGTTGCAGAGTATCGTCGCCACCCAGTTGTGGCTTCAATCGCAACCGTTAAGCGTAATACGGATGCAACGGCCCCTGCATGTCAAGTCGCGGGACATGCCTAGGTGTAGTTAGCAGAGCGAAGCGTGGGGCTCGCAGTCACTCCCCAAGATGGGCTTCAGCTCCGTTTGGGTCGGCGCGCGACTCGCGTTGAAACAGTTTCTTGGTGTTTCGATTGGCCAATCGCTTTTTACCTGCCCGCGATCAGACACTTCGCTTAGGGGAGCTCCACCTGTTCGGAACGTTTAACCCACTTGGTACATATTCTTAATGATTTAGATCTTAATATGATTGATAAGCTGACAATCCTGGTTTTTCCCACCGTCAGGGTGCCTTGTATTTACCTCAAGTAGTTCATGTTTGACGTAAGAATCCTCCGAAACGAAATCCGATTCTCTCTTTTGGACATGATCTTCAATATCGGTTATCACAGCTTCAACTATGATAAAACAACATATTTCCAACACATCATAGCATCATATCCCAATGCTAACACAGTTCTCTTTTGGAAATGACGATATACATGATTGTAGCCCTTAACTCGCTTCTGCTCTCGAAGCCCTGGATGATAGAAGATGGAGAAACTCGAAGGTCGGCACAAGACTCGCACTTGAAACTCGCTCCAACGAATCATCGCTAACTTGGCCGAGTGGTTAAGGCGCTGTGTTTAGGATCTCATCAGAATCCAGACCCGCAGTGGGAAACCGCGGAGGTTCGAACCCTCCAGTTAGCATTCAGCGATTCAATTTTTTTTGTCGTTTTTTACAGAAGACGGACCTGTCCATCCGATTCTTTATGGCTATTGCCGTGGAAGTCAAAATAATTAGGTTATAGTTTTTTATAGTATTAAGTTTAATACTATTATATATTAATAGCTATATTTTTTACTATTATAGCTAATAGCTTTTAATATTATTGCAGATAATAATAATGTAAACTCGCCTTAAATATAGATAACAGGAAGATATTCCAGCTTCATCTGGTCTTTTGACAGCAACCGTAGTGGCCCGGTTTCTACTGACGGGGTCAGCTTTCTAAAAAAGGGGTTAACTTAAGGTTGGCCTCTGTAAAGACGACAGAGGCTTCTTCAGTTTGGTCGCGGCTCTGGGAGATCAAAGGTGTCACCTCTCAAGATGGGCCTTGAGAAATATATTCTATTACTATTGGCCAAATAAGCTAGCCCAAAAACAAACCTGGATGCGCATTTTGAGAACCTCTCGCACATGGGCGTCCATGGCAGCTGATAAATATTCGTTCCCTGCCCCACAAGTGAGACAACTTTGGAGTTGATTGCTGCATCAATGCCATCGGTGGGTAGGCTTTCTTGTCATCATTGTAGACAATAATAAATAATCGAAAACCAACTAATATCTCATACAAGAGAGAAAGTCTTTCGCAGTAAAGGGGATGGTAAGACAAGGGCTTGGATTTATGAAGCTAGTTGGGGTTAAGAGGTGAAGTATGGAGACAGGAATCCAGGGGCAATACAAGGGGTGATGGTGGCCGCTAGCTCCAGCTCTTCGAGACATACGAGGTTAAATTTGATTCAATATACAATATGCATATGCAAGACGCATCATAATACATTCCCCATTTATACTCTGAACAGAATATCGGTTTCATATAGCCTACAAAGCGCTAACTAGTTTATCCCCAGCTAATCAAGGAGCATTTCCGTTGGAAATAAGTATAGAATAGGGTGCTTGGAAGCTGGCTGAAGCTTATAACCTCGCTCATGCGATCTAACCCTGATCGACTGACCACATTGATTCTTGTGCCAGACCTGGTTGATCTCTTACAGCTTAAAGGACTTCATGGTACGGCGGAGTCGCCGATGGGAAGTCGTTTGGGATCTTGGAGGCTAAGACTAAATCCAACAGGAACTAGGATTAGGTTTAGAAACTTGAGAGAGTATGCATATCCTTTGTGCCATGGAGGCAGAACTGACTAGCTAGGCGGTCTCAGCTCTTGCGTCTCTCTGAATCGGCTTCCCTGAAGTCTGCCTCGCCTATTCATGGCGGTAAGCCTGCCGCAGAGTGACTCCTCCATATCTTTTTGATTCCTTTCCCTGGTTTCCGTCCCCTGCTCACTCAGATTTAACTCCCCTATAGAACTAGAGCTTATATTAACCACGAGGTAGTTTATCTAGGTCACCTTGAAGCATGAACAATGGCAGTTGAAAGAGCCTTGTTTTTGTGAAAATGAGGGTATCGCCTAAAGCGGTGATATACCAGCGCACAGCCCCTATAACGGGGCTGCTCTGACCAATCAAAGAGCGCTATAGCTCAACACCACACACTGGCCGCGCCAGCTGGAGGCCTCATATTGGCGTCTTGCATCCAGAAATGAAGGCAATGCAGCGTCTCGATGTCGGCCTTCTCCGCACTCAGCCTGGTCCTGTAGCGTGACGCAGTGACCGACTGGGAGTAGGAAATGCGGGTATGCCGCAAGGCAGAATCAAGATCACAGCCCACAATGCCAAGACACTATTGCTGTCGACGTTGTCACGGTTCTGTGGTGCAGGCCAGTATGTAAGCGGGTGAAAATGTCCCAGAACATACTTTCAATACTACAACTAACAGATACCTAGCATTCAAAGGTTCATTCAACTCTCTTCATGTGCTTCAATCAGGGCAACTATATGCTAACCACCATATTCCTGTCTGCCTAGTACTGCACGACTTTTGTACCTCTAAATCCATGGACCCTTGCGTGATTGACTCGATCGCTATGGGCACCCACTGCTCCTGCGAGGTGAGTTGGCAATGGATTACAGGTGCGGAGAAAATGCGGTGATTGGTCGTTTTTCTAATAGTGGTGGCGGCGGCTGAAAGAGACATGAATGAGCTGATGCTGACTGGTTCTGAATGCACTTTCGCCCTGTTTGTTACATGTCAGACCATGTGAGCACTCGTTCTTCTTGATTGCATTTTAATCGCGGACGTATCCTTCCATTCGAGCTATTTGCAATCCGCGTCGCGTTTGCCCAATTCCCAATCATGGATCCTGCTTCGGTGGTTGGTCTTACCGCCTCCATCATCCAGCTGATTGAGACGACAGCAAAGGTCATCGGCTATGTCAACAACGTCAAGGATGCCCCCGCCGAGCGGGCCCAGTTTGCTCGGCACGCTTCGAGCCTTCTGGCGCTTCTGACTGATCTGAGATACCGTGTAGAGGAAGCCGGGCCTGCCTCGGATTCTTGGTTCGTGGCTCTCCGCGGCCTGGGGGTAGAAGGGGGACCACTGGATCAGTTACACGGCCAGATGGAACGCCTGGCGACTAAGCTTGAGCCTTCTACTGGGCGGTTCAAGAAGATGGGCAAGGCCTTGATCTGGGCGCTCGACAAGAAAGACATCGACGAGACTCTTGCGCAGATTGAGCGGGTCAAGACTCTTATCATGCTTGCCCTGCAGAACGATCAGTTGTATGACCCGGGATCCAATCGAGATACCTTTAATCGCTGACGGTTTCTTTAGCAAGCTTGCTCTTGCAATGAGACAAGATCTGGTTGATGTCAAGGAGGACTTGCGGGGTGCTATCAATGAGGCAACCGCGGAACGACAAGGTTCGCATATCCAATCCTATGCGTGGTTGCTCATCCATAGCTGTAAGCTAACCACGAGAGGTACCATGAATTAGATGGAGAATTCCAGGACATCGTTGCCTGGCTCTCCAGCCTCGATTTTGCAACGAAACAGGTCGACTTTCTCAATCGGCGACAACCTGGGACAGGAGATTGGCTCCTCTCTGATCCCAGATTCCAGCGTTGGCAAGATGGAGAGGAGAGGACTCTGTGGTGTCCGGGCCTGCGTAAGATTGACCACCGCCAACCCTACCCCTGACCCATGTCGCTGACGGGAATGAAGCCGGTGCCGGCAAGACGACCCTGGCGTATGATATACCCGCTCCATCAATAGGATTCCCGGTGGTTTTGTGAGCTTGCTAACCGCAGTTTGCAGGTCAATGGTTATCGAGTGGCTCAGGAGTCAGCATCAAGGCACCCGTGCTGCCGTCATCTACCTGTACTGCAGCTACAAAGAAGAGGGTGTTCAAACGCCGCGGGAAATGATAGGGAGCTTGTTGAAGCAGGTCGTCCAACATAAAGCTGCGCTTCCTGATGGTTTGCGCCATCTTTACGACAAGCACGCTCGAGGGAAGACACCCCCCAAGCTGGATGAGCTCGCTCGGCTGCTCGTACAAGAGGTCGCGTCGCTCCCGTTCGTTTTCGTCGTGATAGATGCTCTCGACGAGTGTCCCGAACGCGACAATACCCGGGATACACTGCTCACTGAAATCCAAAAGTTGCCCCAGAATGCGCGGATTCTTATCACCTCCAGATACTCTCCACAGATCGATGAGAGATTTGACAGTGTTCCACATATCGATATCCGCGCAACGGATGATGATGTCAAGCGATATATCGAGGTCCGCATTGAGAAAGAGAGCTCGCTAGCAAAGCATGTCCGTTCAGACCCTACCCTCATGGAGGAAATCATCAAAACAGTCGTCAAGTGTAGCCAAGGAATGTGCGTTCTTGTGTCTTTTGGTCTTCTCATATTGGCCCATGCTAACTTTGGATCCTGTACAAGGTTCCTGCTTGCTCAGCTACACATGGATAGTCTGGCGAAGAAGCTCAATCGCCGCCAAGTCCGCACAGCACTGGGCAGTCTACCAAAGGAGCTCGACGGCATCTATGATCAAGCCATGCAGCGAATCCAGGACCAAGATGAGCACCAAGTTGTCCTAGCTCACAGAGTGCTGTACTGGATTTCATATACACTCCGGCCGCTCACCATTGCAGAATTGCAGCATGCCCTGGCCGTTGAGCCAAGTGACGACGATCTCGACGAAGACGGCCTCTATGAAACGAAGGATATAGTCTCGGTATGTGCCGGCCTCGTGACCATAGACGAGGAGAGCGATCAAATCCGCTTAGTACACTACACAACGCAGAGTTACTTCAAGCGCATCGGATCAGCCCGTTTTCCCGAAGCACCCTCAACAATCGCCAAGACCTGCCTGACATATCTGGCATTCGGCCCCTTTGCTGAGAGATACTGCTCAAGTTACCAGGAAATCACGAATCGCCTTGGCAAATACCCGTTCTTGAGGTATGCTGCTAGCCACTGGGGAGATCATGTTCGTGATGAAGTAGATCTCGATGTCCGTAAGCTTGCCCTTGACTACCTCGGCAATAACATCAGCATCTTGAGTGCCAACCAGGCGATTGATCAGACAATGTCCTCGTCCGGATGGTACTACGACAGGGGGGGAAGTGTCGGAAATTTCACTCGACTACACGCCGTGGCCTCGTTCGGCCTCGTTGGGTTGGCGCTGGATTTGCTTGCGGACGATATCAACGTGAATGCGAGAGCGGATTGGGGCACAACACCCCTTCACCTAGCAGCAGAGGCAGGTCACACTGAGATGGTCCGCTTGCTGTTGCAGGCGAAAGCCAATGTTGCACCCGAGGAGATCGACCGAACTACACCGTTGCACTTGGCTACTGAGCGGGGACACGAGTCTGTGGTGAAAGTGCTCATCGATGCAGGGGCAGACCCAAACGACCGCAGAGGTATGGGGGGCAAGTCGCCGCTCCACCTCGCAGCAGAGAACGGCCATATCGACGTGATGCGAGTTCTGCTAGCGGAGGGAGCAGATTTCAACCAGAAAGATACCAGGACCCCGCTGAACCGAGCTGCCAAGGAGGGCCATGAAGCCATCGTCCTCCTGCTCCTGGACAATGGGGCTGACATCTCTGCAACTGAGAAAAACGGCAAGACAGCACTCCATCAGGCTGCCGAGGAGGGCCACGAAGCCATCGTCCTCCTGCTCCTGAACAATGGGGCTGACATCTCTGCAACTGAGAAAAACGGCAAGACAGCACTCCATCAGGCCGCCGAGGCCGGCCACGTTAAGCTTGTGAAACTCTTAATCGAGAGAGGTATTGACGTCTTGGCCAAGGACAAATTCGGTCAGACTGCGTTGCACCACGCAGCAGGGAGAGGGCAAGCAGAAATAGTCCAAATCTTGCTGGAGAGTGATGCGGACGTGCTCGCCGAGGACCAGAGGGGGAAAACAGCTATTGATGAAGTTGCTGGGTGTGGGCACGAGAGTGTCCTCAAGATGTTGCTCGAGCATATTGGTAGGGGCGATGAGACGGGGCGATGGCTCGCAACTGCGCGTCTAACCCGTGCGGTTGATCAAGCAGAAGAGGAGGAAGTCGGGTTCTTGCTGACCAAGGGGGCAGATCCCAACGCTAGGGCCAATGGCGAGGTTTCTCTTTTGCACGCCGCAGTTGCACGTGAGAACGAAAATGTGCTGCGGCTCTTGCTCGACAACGGGGCTAGTGTCAACGTGAAAGATTCCTTCGGCAGAACCCCCTTGCATTGGGCAGCCTATAGAGGCTACGACGATGGCGTTCGACTCCTACTCGATCACCATGCCGACATCCAAGGGGCGGATGAGGATGGGGCAACGCCATTGTATATGGCAGCGGGATATGGGAGTGCTTCAGTCGTGAAACGATTGCTCGAAAATGGGGCTCAGCTGGACACAGGGGGCTGGGACAAAAAAGCAACCCTATCGTGGGCATTAAATCCACCTGTTCTTCGATACCATGGACTCATGAAAGGGGCAGACGATCTCTCTTGGGCAGAACGAGGAAGCGAGGACGAGGGACGGCAAAAGAAACGGCGAGAAAATGAGGAGAGAGAAGCCAAAGAACGCCTGGCTGTGCTTGATCTTCTAATCGGCGAGGGGGTGGATTTAAACGCGCCGCTGGCGTACGGGCGTACCTCTCTACTTGAAGCCATCCAACCAGGCCAAGAGATGGCCAGGGCAGCTATGGTACAGCGATTGCTTGAGAAAGGGGCGGATGTTGCAGCGCAGACCAGCAACGGATGGGCTGCGCTATATCAGGCAGTATATTACCAACAGCCAAAAGTTGTTCGGCTTCTCCTGGAGCATGGAGCTGATGTTAATCAGAAAAATAAGGATATCGGCTGGAGGCGGTTTGGGGGCGGTGTAACGGCACTCCACGCGGCGGCAAGGATTGGATCTGAGGCGATGGCTCGTCTGCTCATCAAGGCCGGGGCGGACGTGAGAGCGGCCGACGAAGATGGCATGACAGCGTTGCACAAGGCAGTCTCGAAGGGATGTGCATCGCTCGCCATCGTCGACCTCCTTCTCGCCCACGGCGTCGATATTAACACCCACCACGGTGACAACGAGATAACCGTGCTCCACGAAGCGGCTCTCAAAGGGAATATCGAGATGGTGCGATGTTTGCTTGAAAGGGGTGCTCGTATCGACGAGACGGACGTTTTCGGGAGGACGGCCCTTGACCTGGCTAAAGACGAAGGCTACGAAGCAATGGTGTTTTTTCTAGGTCATTGCAATCAATGTGTATCTTGATATGAAAACATATTAGCAAGATGATTTTTTCATCGCATTCCAAGACTTAATAATAAAGAAGAATATCCAATGGGGTTGCTAAGGAGCAGGCATTGTCCTTTGAGCACGAAAAGTGTAATATTTATATGCCCAACGCTGTGCTTATAATACCTATAATAATTAAAGAGGGTAATAAGACCTAGAGGTTAAGAACTTAAGAGTAATAAATAGGCTCTATTTAGCTAAGAGGGTAATTAAAACTAATAGGGGCTAAAGGGGGCTAATAAATAGCTAAGCTGAAGCTAAACTAGCGAGCAAAGAGGCCATAAAATTGGCGATTTATAGTAGGGTATATATCGCTTGAGTCTTGTCTTATAATACTATGCAACTAGGAATGAGATGCAGGGTAGCTACGTCCGCCATAGACCTATGCTTAAGTGGTAAAGGTCTGTGTTCCTTCTCGTCAATAGGTAGTTATAATTGCTGTATTCATGGGCTTACAAAAGGTAAATGATCTCGATTTGTGCTTACCGTGAAGCAATGCCGCTCGTGACCTGATTTGCCAGACATACATCATCATCCCGAGTCAGTCGGCACAAGCTCCGTGACACTCACTTTTGGGTGCCCTATATCGGGAATTGAAGAACCGATTGATCTCAACATCAAGACCCTCTCGTTAATCCGGGTTGTGGTATAGTAGCACGTTGTCGGAAGCCTTCCGGTCCGTCTTCGGGGTTTGCGGCCGGGCGCGGTTTAACCTCTCTCGGCGCCAACTTCGGAGGATGGGTCCGAAAATTGAGTCATCGAGGGCCTATCATGGTGAGATGGAACTTGCCTTAGCCTGCCCGGTGAGAAATGGAGACTACTAGCTGTGGTTTGGCTAGGTAGAACCATCACCGGGTGGGGTCCCGAGACAAAGATAGCGTCGTGAATTGCTAGAATTTGCCCCCGGGAGATCGTCCGATGAGAGAGATCTCTGGCAATTGACTTTGAAATTCGGATGCTTGCCGTAGACTTTGTTATATGCACACAAATTCGATCCAAGTATAAGATGATGGAATTGCTGTCGACAATGAACAGAAGAGAGCATCACAACTCACAGCAACTTCATCATTGACAAGTTGACAACCAACAAACATCACACCTTTAGTCATGGTTCTCGTTCCTCACAAGAAGCAGCAATACGCTGTACTGGGTGCATCCAGCGAAGCTACCCAGAAGATCCTCACACCCGGAGCCTGCGAATTTCTTTCCGTCCTGCATCATTCATTCGAGGCTACCCGAAAGTCCCTGCTTCATCGCCGTGAGCTTCGACAGAAGAAGTTCGATGCTGGAGAACTGCCTGACTTCCTACCCGAAACTAAGCATGTTCGAGAGGATAGCCACTGGCAAGGAGCTTCTCCTGCGCCTGGCTTGGCCGACCGTAGGGTTGAGATTACGGGGCCGACGGATCGCAAGATGATTGTCAATGCTCTTAACTCCAACGTTTACTGCTACATGGCTGATTTTGAGGGTATGAATTGTAAAACCAGTGTTATGTGCGATAGCTAACGTAGTCAGACTCGCTCACCCCGACATGGAAGAACGTTACTGACGGCCAACTCAACCTTTACGATGCTATCCGACGCCAAATCGACTTCAAGATTGGCGAAAAGGACTACAAGTTGAGAACCGACCGAACTCTTCCCACGCTCATCTGCCGCACCCGTGGATGGCACCTCGACGAAGCCCATTTCACCGTCAACGGCGCTCCCGTCTCAGGTGCATTGTTCGACTTTGGTCTTTACTTTTTCCACAACGCCAAGGAGCTCATCAAGACTGGATTCGGGCCGTACTTTTACCTTCCCAAGTTGGAGTCTCATCTTGAAGCTCGTCTTTGGAATGATGTCTTCAATGTTGCTCAGGACTATATCGGTATTCCTCGGGGTAGCGTCCGAGCTACTGTTTTGATCGAGACTATCACAGCCGTTTTCGAGATGGACGAGGTTCGTACTCCACTTTGCCTCTGGACCTTTGCTTTCATTCTAACCCTTCTTTAGATCATCTATGAGCTTCGAAACCATATCGGCGGTTTGAACTGTGGTCGATGGGACTACATCTTCACCTTCATCAAGATCTTCCGAAACCATCCCAAGTTCATCCTTCCCGATCGCGCCGACGTCACCATGACTGTTCCTTTCATGGATGCCTATGTCAAACTCCTTATTGAAACCTGTCACCGACGCGGCGTGCATGCCATGGGTGGAATGGCTGCCCTGATTCCTATCAAGAACGACGAAACCGCCAACGCAAAGGCCCTGGCCAACGTGGAGGCCGACAAGCTTCGAGAAGTCTTGGCTGGACATGATGGTACTTGGGTTGCTCATCCAGCTTTGGCACCTATTGCGGAAGACATTTTCAACACTTACATGCCCACTTCCAATCAGATCTTCCGTCGATCTGAGACAGTGCCCGTTACTCGGGATGATCTTCTCAACCCTAATGTGCCCGGTAAGATTACTCTTGAGGGTGTGAAGAAGAATATTCACGTTTGCTTGGTGTATATGGAGGCCTGGGTGCGTGGAATTGGATGCAGCCCCATCAACAACCTCATGGTGAGTTTCCTCTGCTTCTTAAGATAAACATCTCGTCCAACTGTTTAAAAGGAGGACGCAGCTACCGCCGAGGTATCTCGCTCGCAACTCTGGCAGTGGGTTCACCACAAGGTCAGCACTGCTGAGGGAGTCCGGCTAGACAAGAAGACTATTCTCGAGCTTCTTGATGAGCAGCATGGAGCTCTGCTGAAGACTGCTGCCGAGGGTCACAAATTCGAGATTGCGCAGCAATTTATGCGTGAGCAGATCACGGGAGAGAAGTATGCGGGCTTCCTTACAGAGTAAGTATAGTTATTACCTACTTGAGCGGTGCGTCTACTAACAAATTTTAGGGTGCTGTATGAGGATGTCACAACTGCGGGAACAAAATAGATGACGCGATCCGTGGTGTTCGCATTGGGAATGATTGTCGTCACATAGCATAAACCGGCGTTGATGGATTTCCTTTATTCTTAGAATTTCTTTTGGTTATAAAGACTTCGCCTATTATGTCAATTCGTCCGCGTGCATTCTTGTGAAAGAAGACTAGTTTGGTTTTCGGTGGAGAGCGCCGATGCTTCGGCCGAAGCTCCGGCGCGGTGTGACTCAAGCCAACCCAACTAGTTTGCCGGCTTCGCAAGAGAAGGGCGTATAAAGACAATCAAAATCATTTAAACATCTTTCTTTCACGAATTTCCCGTCAAGTTAACTTAAATCCGTACCCCAAATTAACATGGAATCAACACCCAGTCGACTACGAAAGAAATCCTGGAGACGGGATTCGTACCTCATCTCCACGGATGCAAGCCTCATTCCAATGAAACGTCTTATTGAAATATTCAATTCTGATGACTTTTACTGGACCAATGCACTTCCTGAAGATGCAATGAAAGAAATGCTTGATAATTCCTTGTGCTTTGGGTTATACCACTGCCATGAATCACCAGACGAAACCTCCAAGACAAACGAACCCAATCGAACATTTTTGGGCATTGCCCGCGGTGTCACCGATTACACAACATTCCTATACTTGACCGACGTCTGGGTGGATCCATCATATCAAGGGAAAGGACTTGGAAGTTGGCTTGTGAGATGTGTCCAGGAGGTGATTGAGTCTCTGCCTCATCTACGGAGAAGCTTGTTGATGACGGGGGATTGGGAACGGTCGGTGCCGTTTTACGAAAAGCTGATGAAGATGGAGTTGTTTGACTGTCAACGGGGAAAGGGTCTTGCGGTTATGGAAAGGAAGGGTTTGGGACATCCTAACTTTGGGGCTAAGGGTAGTGGATATAAGAAGCACTGATGCACTGGCTCAGGTGTTGCGAGTGCTTATGCCTGATTCTTCTTACCTGAATTAGATGAGGTTGGTTGGGTTGAAAAAAGGGCAATGGATAGACAGGAGGTCTTACCAAACGGTTAAAAGACTTTTGGGAGCCTGGCGAAGGGATTGGCACATCTGTCACCAAGATTACAAAAGCCAATGGTAGAGTGGAAATGACCCATGTGTATTCCTTTACTAGGGGGCCTTGGCATATATGAAACTGTCGTAGAGGAAGATATGGTTGAATGAGTCCCTGTGGGCGTGTGTACTCGTTTCCCTCCCTTCTCTCTATCACATTTTTCTTTCTTTGCCTTTTTGGTTCTTAATTTAGGAATAAAAAGCCCATGAAAATCGCCATGTTGAGATTTAGCACCGTAAGCACGGCAAATGCATTTGGTAATTTGGTACACCGCAATTCAGCTATAAGTTGCTTTTTGTCAGGGGGTGGCTGACTGGTAGATCACTTTTTCCAGTTTAACGAAATGTGCAAGCAAAGCTGCAACAAATCACAAACCTGCCCAATTAAAGGCAACCTTGGCGTGTT
>JABEEN010001253.1:0-42831 GCA_013363205.1 Fusarium tuaranense | reverse complement strand
TTTTTTATAATATTAGGTTTTAATACTATTATATATTAATAGCTATATTTTTTTCTTATTATGGCTAATAGCTTTGATATCATTGTAGCCTATAATAATAGACAATAGTCATCCTCCTATCCAAATCCATCATGACGACTGAACCCCCAAGCCCACTCCAAAAGCATATTCTTCCTTTAGGCAGCCAAGTAGGGACTACTCCTTCCCCTGTTATCCCGTATCCAATTCCAAACCGCACCGGCATGTTGGTCACGAGGTCCATTCCTTTCGATATCTCTTGAAAGATCAGGTCGATCGTTGATGGCCTCAGAAGGCGTTTCCCGTCGACGCAACCTCCGAGAGAAATTGTGGAGAGGATCTTTGCAATAAACCGCGCATTGCCATGACCATTTGACCCCCCTAGCTCAGCTTGTTGCCACATGGTGGTATTAGCCATATCGGGCGTAAATTTGGGATTGCTCATGACCCGGGCCGAGATGGAGTTGGGATCACGATTAGAGTCGTTGTCTGGGATAGCGGCCTAGGGAATGAGATCGGAGACGCGGTGCAAGTCAGAGTCGACAACTCCAAGCCGGAAATCAGCGTCAAGTGGTTTGGCAATCTCATCTCGAATGAAATCTTACAAGATCTGTCTTGTGACCTTGCGAAGTACCCGACCGATCAAGAACCCGTGGGTGAAAGAATGATAGCCAGAAGCAGTTCCCAGAGTCCACCAGGGTGGTTGGGAGGCCAGCAGGGAGACTGCTTTGTCAAAATTGCAGACGTCATCCAGCGTGACTGGCTGCTCCCATCCCGGAACACCTGACGTATGAGAGATGATATGTCTGATCTCAATGTCTTGCTTCCCGTTCGAGGCAAACTCGGGCCAATAGGTGGCCACCTTCTCGTAGGGGCTGATGAGTCCTCTATCGTCAGAATGAGCGCTGCAAGGCTGGTGATGGTCTTGGTGGTGGAGAAGATGTTGACCATGGTGTCTTTCTCCCAGCTGCGAGTACCACTTTCGTCAAAGTAGCCACCCCAGATGTCGACTACATTCTGGCCGTCTATATTGACGAAAATCGAGGCACCAACCTCACCACCCTCAGAGATATGCTTTCCTAATAGGTCGCGGAGGCGGCTAAAGGGCTCTTCCGAGGTACCATTCACAAGATGACTCATGGCTCTTCAAGAAAGAGGGATAGGAGAACTGAGCGGGATAGTGATATATAGGGATTCAAAGACAAAAACGGGCTGAATTTTGACCTGGGCATGATATGGCTTGGTACCCATGCCATAAGCTGGTCCATTCGCACCTACTTATATATCTTGGACACAAAGGTGACTTTCATTCCAACTTTAACCCCCATGAGCCGATGAATTCATCCTTGTTCCGAGTAGGCCCAGGACCCAATCGATCTCGAGACTGAGGCACCACATTATTGTCGTTATATGTTTATCCGGACGAATTTCGTTATCGGATCTTGATTTGATTGTTCGTTCTTAATCCACCCACCTTGGTCCAACCAACCTCGTCTATCCCCATGTCCTGATGTCCGGTTCTGCTCCGATGAGAGGGGATTTGTCAGCGAATCTCGTGTGTCTTGATCTTAACTCTGACCTTGGTGTTGATCTGTGCTGAGTTTGTTATATCGATCCAGCTCGGTCAGCCTTTGTCATGAATTTGAAGACTGTCTGTTGGCTGAGCAGGTCACAGGTCCCCAGCTTCTGGTCCCATTCGCGAACATACTTGGTCAATCATTATTATCTCCAATGAAGGGTCAACCAGAGACCACCAGAATAATAATAAAGGGTTAATGCGAGAGTCCAAGAATAAAGGGTGATGTCGCCCAAGGACGGACATATGTATAGAGATTTGACTGGGACTCTTCGAAGAGACAGGAGATAATGCCAAGTTGGGTCTCCCGGGTCAACGAGTTACTGACATCCTACTTCTAGACAGGCGAGTATTTGCTAAAATACGGTGCTAGATCCCCGGCACCATCCTTATCAGTCTCAGCTGTCCCATTGCCGAGACATCGGAAACGGTTCTTGGACCGCCAAGTGATATCAAAATGTTCTCCACCGACCTCCTCCAGGGCTCTCTGATAATGCACCAGTGAACCAGGATACAGACCCGTCACCTTTCCCACACTGCGGCCATTCTTGTATAGTGTTCGGCACTCACCTGACCACACGGTCAGCTTGAGGAACTCTTGTGCGTACTCGTTGTAATCCTTAACGGCCTCCTTCTTAACAGCAAGGGTCCTACAGGTGCACTTGGTTAGTAATGAATAGTCTCCCCCGAAAGAGGGTGTCTTACTTGATATCATGGCGGTTCATCCTCATGATCCAGCGGAGTAGATAGTCACCGGCCCAGGACATTTGTTGGAGAACTGAGCCGTGTGAGACTGCGGGATTCGGCCCATTAATCATGCCGTAGTTGGGAAGATTCTCGACCTGGGTCGCAAAGAAGGCTTCCGGGTCATCGTTCCACATCTCCTCCAAGGTCGCGCCGTCACGGCCAACCAGCTTCCACTGCGGCAACCAAGAGCTATCAAAACCCGTGGCGCAGACGATCAAGTCAAACTCTTCCTCACCAGATGTGGTCTTGATGCCCTTCTCTGTGATACATTCAATGGGATCCCAGCAGTCACGGCAGTTTGGCTCCTGAAGGGCTTCGAGGTAACCGTCGCCTGGAGTGATGCGGCGACATCCTGCCTTGAAGCTTGGGAGCATTCGCTTCTCGAGGTCTGGTGCATTGACTAATGATGCGTGCATACGGTCTTTGCAGTAGCCCTGAAAGATGGCTTGCGCGGGATGATTGAGACACATGGCGAAAAAGAAGCCATTGAGCCTATCGTGTTGTTAGTGTCGTGCGGTACGTATAGAGTCAAGGCACTTACGATTGCTCCAGATCCTTCCTATAGAGGTAATGGGAGTTTGGATCCTCTCGCCAAGTTCTCTTCTGTTCCTCCGAGTAAGCAAAGTTGACGCCTTCTGGGGTCTTGTCTCCTAAGAAGTTGACCGAGATCCAGGTTGGTTGTCGCATGTAGTTGACCAGCTTCTCGACTTTGGGTTGCATCGTCGCGACGAGTTGGATGCCGGATGCCCCATTACCAATCACTGCCACCTTCTTCCCTTCCCATTGATAAGAGTTGTCCCTGAGGCTGTGAGTCAATCAAGCTTCTTTCGGACTCGGGTTGTCATCATACCATCTCGCGCTGTGCAAAAGCTTGCCTTTGAACTCGTGCAGGCTCTTGATATCGGGCCACTTCCACTTGCTACCACCAATAGTCAGTAGATGTTAGACATAGGTATGCTGAGGCTATGCATACTTGAGAAAACCTGAGGCGTTGATAAGAAAATCGGCCTCGTCCTCTTTCAGCTCTCCGGCCTGCTCAAGCTTAATCCTCCACTTGGCAGATCCCTCATCCCATATAGTCTCCCGGATAGTTGTGTTCAGTTGCACATGCTTGCAAAGATCGTACTTCTCTGCGGTTCGTTTTATGTAGGCTTGAATCTCCTTCTGATCCACATAAAACTTGGACCAGTCTGGGTTTCCTTCGAAGGGAAAGATGTAAGAATCTGAAACAGATCAGTACTCGTCCGGTTCGTCAATGATGGCTGGGCTAATCTCTTACGAGAAGGAACATCGCTGGAAACATTCCTCGTCAGTGCAGCTCTTTCGGCTTTTCAGACAGGCACCACTTACCATGCTGCCCCAGGATACGTATTTTCGAGCCAGGTGCCGCCAATGTCTAAGTTCCTATCATAGATGGCCAAGTCGATCTCATTCTCGAGCTTCAGTTCGTGTTGGACCTTGTGAGCTATCATCAGGCCGCCAAAGCCCGCGCCAATGCACACGACGCGCATCTTGCGCGTCGGAGTGAAGGCAGGCTGCTGAAGCAGGGTCTTTTGGATGATCGTCATCGTTGTTTCTTGCCGAGTTGTGGCAGGGTAAAGTCGGACGGATTGAACGGATGCACTGAGAAAACCTTAGCGACATCCCTACATGTTTTTGTTTGGGCCAGATGCCCCTTTTCAACGTCAACGTCCACACAATCATGCATGTTGATCCATCCGACCGGCGCTCCGGATCCGGCCCCGGATTGCTTGTATACACCGACAATTGGGGCAGATGGCCATCCGGTTGCCTCCCCGTCTATTAGCCTTCCTCCTCTGGTTGGAAGGATTCGACTGCGCCGTAATCACATGTCGAACTTGTAACGTTCTCCCCCGGGTATGTTACTCCGAATGAGATATACCCCCTGTTCCTGCCGGACAACCGACAAGGGGTTGAAAGATCGACAAGTTATCCGCACCGGCAGTTCAGGGTTCGACAGGTCAACTTACGAACAAAGCGGGTTTAGTCTTCAACTACCTTGTCAATGTGAAACGTAGAAAGCTTGGCTGTTGCTCCTCTAGATATCAACGACCCAGTTCGCCTAATCTCGGCATGGCCTTGCAAACGGCAAATTCGATAACTGGACCTACAGGTGTGTAACTCTCGTAAATACTCCAATTAGTTCCCTGTTTAGACCACAATGTGAGAAGCCGTCGGTTCCAGGGAAAGGGTTTCGCCCTGCATTAGAAAAGCCCCACTCCCTCTGAACATCAACAGGCTGGCTCAGTTAAACTACGCATATCAAGCGAGATATTACGGTGCTCCCCGGATTGTCATTGCATGAGCGAGAGAGCTTCAAGGTAATAAATGGAGTTGAGAGTTGCGGACTAATGACAAAGCCTTAGATTTCGTTTCGTGTGTGCTAAAATCAGCTGAGATGGGACCCCCTTTCAAATTGGTACCCTTCTTGAGTTTTCTCTTTCATGATATTCAGCGTAGAAACCTTCTAGGGCAATAAACCTTAGTTCAGGGGGAAGGATCTAGCTCAGGGTGACGATCATTACAGTCCCCAAGAAGGCGCACAGATGAATCTTACCTACGGGCTACAGTAATAACTTTATCCCCATGGTAGCCATCGGGAGAGCTTCTGATTGCCTTGTTGCGGCGACATTAGTCCCGACGATCTTTGTCCTGTAGCCGACACGCTCCGCTGCGGCTACGAGGCCTCGTCTCTTGGCGAATGGCCTACCGGGTCCTCACGGTAGTGAAAGAGGCGCAGGCCACAGAGGTTAGAGGCCTTGGTTATGGGGCAACGGCCAAGAGAGACATGGGACCCAGCCTTCAATGAAACCCCTTTAGACTTTTCTGGATGCTGCAGTGCGACGCAAAGAACTTGGCATTGGCACTTCCTGAGTTCTACTGCACTAAAGATTCTACCCTTTAAACATGATACTGATGAACCAGGAGATGCCTAAACTAACTAAAGGATAAATCACGGTAACAAGACATCGCTGGGCCATACCCGGCAATTGGACCAGGAACCCCGTGCGGCTGTCGGGGTTTCGAAGATGGAGATCCAAGCACTTGGCTCTTGAACGAAATCCTCAAAGTTGTGTTCACAGACAAACACTCTTCTCTGTCATCTTTTCTGGCTCTCATATTCTTGTTTGTTAGTTCAGTATTCTTTTCTTTGTCTTCATTCTGGTCGCCAACAGTCACAATGTCTGCATCCGGTGCCTGGGGCCCCGCGCCCCCTGATGTGGACCTCTCCGAATCGCAAGACCGGGAAATCCTTACTTCAGTTATCACGATGATGGCGATTGGTATTGCCGCCGTTATTCTACGACTTACTGCACGCTTGAAAGCTAGGGCTAGACTGGGACTGGATGACTACTGCGTCATGGCAGCGTTGGTAAGTCGAGGTTTCTACCGCTTGACATGACAAGACTTAACTTTAAACAAGACCTTTGCCATCGGTACCGCTATTCTATGCATCATAAGTGTCCCTTACGGGGGTGGAAAACACCTTTGGGTGGTTACGTTGGACGAATTCACGACGCTCTGGAAAATGACATACGCCTTTGTCCTCATCTACGCCACGTGTGTGTCATTGACCAAGGCATCCATCCTCCTTTACTACAGACGAATATTCGGGGCCAACTGGGCACATCACGTCTGTATGGGCCTTGTTGTGGGCTATTGGGTCTCTATTACCATCGCATGGTTTTCTGGTTGCCGCCCGGTTACCTATTTCTGGGAACAGTTCACCAAACCAACGGCCAAGGGTTACTGCATGAACACTTCGCTCTTCTACTTTATCAATGGCATATGCGCTATGCTGATCGATATTGCCATCTTGATTGTGCCAATGCCAACCCGTGAGTCTACTGCGTTGACCTGTGTGATATCACTGGGCTAACCGTCTCAGTCTACAAGTTACAGATGCCACTGCGCCAAAAGATTGCAGTCGGTGCAATCCTTCTGCTAGGTGCCTTGTAAGTTTGCAAAAGACTTACGGTGTGAATCATACTGACATATCCAGTGTTTGTGTAGCAAGCATCATCCGTATCATTGCCATGGACAAGCTGGTAAAGG
This sequence comes from Fusarium tuaranense, assembly GCA_013363205.1. NCBI lineage: Eukaryota > Fungi > Ascomycota > Sordariomycetes > Hypocreales > Nectriaceae > Fusarium > Fusarium tuaranense. Next base: position 36,413 of record JABEEN010001253.1, on the reverse strand, counting down.
CCGACGATTTCACCTGGAGGATGGCTCAAGTCTTCATCTGGTCCTGCTGCGAACCTTTTGTGGGCATCGTGTGCGCCTGCCTCCCTACCTACGGCCCATTCCTTCGAAGGTTTTGGAGAAAGATTGGTACATCCGACCGTTACGTTTCCGGAACGAGCAGCAATAACCTGCACAATACCAAGATCGAAAGGAATAAGGCAAGGATGGAATGGAAACAGCTGCATGGGGATGATGTCCAACTCCGCGGTGACGATGAGATGGAGCTGACCAATGACATCCGTGGGGGTCGTCAAGCCAGTCTGCGAACGAAGGATAGCGACGGTGCTGAAACAGCGGATTATGTTGAGAACATTTATGTTCAGAAGGATGTTTCTTGGACGTCAAGCCCCAAGGCATGATTCCTGGAGAGCATGCGAAACCAGCAACAACAACAGACACAGCTATCCATACATGACGGCATCTAACAGATCTCAATACTAGACTCACACATAGTGCCTGTCAGGGGGGTTGAGCATTTGTTGTGGCCCGGGAACTACCAGCATCATTGATACCGCGGCTGATAAGTTTCGAGGTTGCCCTGGTCTGCTCGCTTGGTGTATGATAAGGTTGGGTTACTCGAATAAATGTCCCTAATACATTGAATCATCAGATCCGACATGTATGAGGCATTGGATTACCAATGATTATATAAAGCCCTGTAAGCGATCATGAAGAGGACTGATTACCGATAAAGTTCATCAGATCCCCACTTGAGGTGAGCTTCTTGGTCGTCATCGTATCAACCTTGTCCCAGGAGCTCCTGTTCTTCTTCATCAACAGCCCATTTCAAAGAGAAATTGAGAGTACAGAACTGCCAAATCGACCTACAACGCCCCTTTATCTTCTATCTATCATGAAAGCAGCAGTTATTCACACTCCCGGTGGCCCCGAAGTCCTCCGGCTAGAAGACATCCCAACCCCGATGGCAAACCCGGGCCAGGTCCTGATCCGGGTCCGGGCTTTCGGACTCAACCGCTCCGAACTCTTCACGCGCCAAGGCCACTCTCCCAGCGTACAGTTTCCCCGTGTCCTGGGCATCGAGGTTGTCGGAACAGTCGCGGCGGCACCAGGTGGAGAGTTTCAGGAGAGCGAGGTTGTTGCAACCGCCATGGGAGGTCTAGGCCGCGATTTTGATGGCGGATACGAAGAGTATACCTGCGTGTCAGCGGATAACGTGCAAGCCATCCCGCGGGACGTGGCTGACGGACTCGACTGGAACACCCTTGGTGCAATGCCAGAGATGTTACAAACCGCGTGGGGATCGTTATTTAAAGCACTTAAGCTGAGCAAAGGCGACAAGCTTCTTATCCGCGGAGGAACAACCAGCGTGGGTCTCGCCGCTGCTTCACTCGCTGCTGAACATGGGGCAACTGTCATGGCTACGACGCGAAGGACCAGCAAGGACACTGCTGACCTCATGAAACGACATGGTGTTGGAGAGGTAGTCGTCGACACAGGAAGAATTGCAGAAGAGGTGCTAAAGATCTGGCCGCGAGGGGCTGATAAGGTATTGGAGCTGGTTGGGACTCTGACTTTGGACGACTCCATGCGGTGTACAAATGAAGGTGGCATTGTCTGCATGTCTGGCATAGTGGGGAACCAGTGGACGTTGAATAACTGGAACCCGATGGAATCAATCCCCTCGGGAGTTCATCTTACTGCTTACAGTGGTGGACCAAAGGAGTTCATGGAGACACCTTTGGGCGATCTGGCGCGGAAGATCAAAGACGGAAAGCTGGAGTTGCGAATTGGCAAGACTTTCAATTTGGATGATATTGTGGATGCACACAGGTTTATGGAAGAAAATAAGGCCTTGGGTAAAATTGTGGTACTGGTCTAGATGGAAGGAATTCGTAGTAGGCAGAACAGTTGTTCCAAGAGTGACATGTTGGAATTGATTGCCCTGGGTTGTGGAACGTCGGGGTAGTTAATTGATAGCTTGAGAAGATACTGTAATATAAATTGTGCTCCGTCCGGAAAACAGATGGTGACGAAAGAATAAAACGGTAGGGAAACAGAAAGACATAAGAGAGCACAGAAGGAGAGTCCCATGGTCAGGCCCAGGTCAAAGAGACCCCCAAAGGGCATGACCACCTCTCCTCATATCTTCCATGTAGTGAATAAGCTAGCTGTACCATCCGTTTGGCGACAGTTCCAACTCCATCCTGTTAGCAAATCGGCATCAGTAAAGCAAGGGCCGCAACTCACAAAGCTCGAGTTTATCTTCTTCAAATCTGCAACCCCAAGAGAAGCAGCAGAAGCAGTGATCTCTCTTTTCAGGAGCATAGCTGCACGAGAAACTCCTTCTGTGCCGTAGATATTAGCGTACATAAATGAACGGCCGAGTCCAACGGCCCGAACCCCAAGTGCAAGAAGTTTAAGAACGTCGGTCCCATAGCGAACGCCGCCGTCGGCATAAACCTCAATCTTCTTGAAAACGTGAGGCGCTCTCTTATGTATCTCTAAAGCCACCTCGAAAGCGGAAGGAGAGCCATCAAGAGCGCGCCCTCCATGGTTAGAGAGGAAGATAGCTGGTGCACCAGCCTCAACGGCCATTAGCGCATCATCGACCGTCTGGATGCCTTTGGGGATGATAGGAAGATCTGTAAGTTTCTTTAGGTCCTTGTAAATGGCCCAAGTCATGGGGATATAACTGGCGGATCGAGTTTGGTTCGCGTTCTCCTCAAATCGAAGAGCACGATGCCGTGTGCGGTCCCCAGCCGAGTCCACAGTTAGAACCATGGCCCTCACTCCCAGTTTCTCGACACGTCGGAAAAGAAGTGTGTTTGCGGTTCTGTTATTCGATATGTAAATCTCTTGGGACATTAGCGTTGTGACTTTTAGTGGAAACTTGGGGTTGCATACCTGCTGAAAAAGAACCTGGTCTCCACGGGGCCTGGCAGCCGCAATCTTCTCCAATGGTACACTAGCTGCAAAGGAAGGCTGTTCTCGGTTAGTTATGCCTCACGTATCGAATTAGGCTCGAAGAAACAGACGATGTAGAGAATATCCTGCTTCGCTGCCGCCTTGAGCAGACCGATCTCTCCCTCGGGATGAGCGAGACCTGCAGTGGCGCATGGGCTAATAAAGAAGGGAGCAGAAAACTTGTGACCAAGGATTGTAGTCCTAAAATCTTTTTAGTAATCTTTCCTTGGCATCATATTAGGGCAGAGATAACAAACTCCATCGAAGACTCGATGTCAGTCACGTCAACCATGACTCGAGGCCGGAATCGGTAACGCTGAAACACCTCCAGATTATTCCTGTAGGACCATTCGCCTCCCGATCCGTAGCGATATCGAGTGTATGCAGAGTCGTTCATCGAATGTCTCGCCGCCCAGTCAAAGTCCGGAAGGCCAAGGATTCGAGAGAGGTCTGGCAGACTCCCATTGGCGATGGGGAACATTTCGAAAGACTCATCAATCCTACCCTCATTAGATCAAAGACTGTAGACGTACATGAAGAGAAATTCGGTCAAAATACATCGTGTCAGGTTCATTGAGGAAAGGCCTGGCCGCCAAGGCTGCCGAAGCAAGAGAGAGAACGCAAAGGAGAGACGTTTGAAGCATTTTACTTAATGAAAGCGAGAGTTGTTATAGAATGAGGAATTATATAACTTTGAGAGAGGATGCTAGAAACTTATACACAAAAGATGGCCTAATACATGCTCTCTGTTTTGCCTAGTCTGCCCAGCATTCACGACGACGCCATGGGGAGGGTTTGCGTGGCTCAGAACGGCTCAGTCCTTAGCCTCAAAATGATCCACAACGAATTATTCTCGGAATCATCTAAATCAAGGTTTATAATAAGGCTGTTCGTGGTAAAGCTGAACCAAGAGTGAAGATTGAGCCTCCTTCGACCCTGCCACAACGCCTTGTGGGAGAGCATAGGATCGGGAAGCCAAGCCTTGGTTCCCCTAGTCCTCGTTCTCGATGTCGATGTCGATGTCGATGTCGATATCGATCTCCATTGCCCCTAGTCCCAATTTTTCTCCTCTCATTCAAGACTACCTATTTTGGGACAATTAATTTCCCGGCTGACTTCTGTATCGGCATTGATATGACAGCGCCAGTTCGATTCACAGAACTGGCATCCTTTCTATTCCCACGATATCCTTCCTAGGCCATGCTTTAATCCGAAAGTAAATGTAAAATCTTATAAATAGAGCTGCTTTGAAAGAATCTCATCTCTGGTCGCACACAATTCTTACACCACGCCGTGACTTGCCTCCGCCAACCCTTGAGCAACGTCTTGAAACAACTGCGATCTTGTCCAAAGTAGTCACTCATAGTTCACTACAGCTTTCTGTAGGCTCATGAATAGTAACAATACATGAAGTGATTATCTTCTACTCTGTGCTCTTCAGCGCCTGGGCGACTGCTCCCTCATGGTCATCGTGGACATTTGGCTTCTATTTGGGAAAAGAGCTGGGTTTCTTGCCTTTACGCCCTTTTGCTTAAATTGTAGGCAACCTCTGCAGGACTCTTGTGGCCAGGACGCTTCATCAGGGCAAATCTTCCCAGCACACAAGGGTTTACATGGGATAAGGACAATTTTGCACTGCTGCCGGAGCCAGGAACCAAATGCCTGAAAACGTTTGTATCAAGATCAAAGCAGAAATCAGCAGGGAGGGAGTGAAAAAATAGCAATGCTGAAGGCCTTGAACCGAAGTGCTGACATGACCTTGAGGTTTTGACTTTAATAGCGTTAGGGGGCACGTAAGGACTCACCGACCAATCCCTGTCTCGTTCTCGTTCTCGTTATCGGCTCGGGACATGCCACCCAATGGCGAGCCACATCTCAGTAAGACAACAACCTCGAACCGACTGATTGACTCCGAGCTTAGATGGCTGGAGATTACTAGCCCGCTCTTGGCTTTGATTAATACGAGGACGAGGACATTATCAATGCAGCTCAGCCACCACCAAGGAATGAATGTCATCAACTTCTCAGAAATCTTGACCCTTCACTCATGTTGACCTAGCAAACGGTGGCCCAAGATGAACAGCAGGTAAGTGTGGAAATACATCCCGCATGCAACTGCGTAACTGCCAAGATGCAACTGACACTGCCTCAACAATATAGCTTTTATTTGCCAAGATCTAGGCATGATGACGCCGTGTCGCCGTTGACGGACTCGTCGAGCCTCACCATGTCCGCATCCACGACCGCGGTTTCTACGCCGACCGATACCCAGTTGTCCCCGCCTGAGACTCCAGTTCATCGATTCGACGAGCGAAAAATCGATTATGAGTGTTTTCCTGAGGTCGTTCATCGACCCAGCGACCAAAAAATCGATTACGAGTGCTTTCCCGAGGTTGTTCCCTCCAACGACCCAGAGTCGGCGGTAATAGAGAATCCAGTCAATGGATGCAATCTACCGGAGGTGGCATGCACATACACGTGTGATTCATCGAAGGAGGTCATTGCAACATATTCTGGCCTTGAAGTTTCAACATCACCAGAACCATCCATCAAGGCTGTGACACCGTTGCATCTACTTGGAGATCAACCTGACTGGATTGATTGCCCCTTTTGCGAAACACGAGCAATGACTACAATAAAAAAGAGGCCCTCAAACCTAACACAGTAAGTTAGTTCAACGAGTGTAGAGTCGACAGACTAACTAAGATGGTTAGTATCCAGGCCGCCTTCCTACTCGTTGCTACCGGCCCCGGTGGTGCTGTTCCCTACGCGGCGAAATGGTGTTTTAATGTAGAACACCATTGTGGAAACTGTGAAAATAGAGTCGCATATCTGTCAAAGGGGAAGGATTTATTCATTTGCAGGGCGCCTCGAGAGAGGTTCTGGGATGCCCTCACCTGATCTAGTACTATCCATTGTTTTTGTTCTTCATGGCCGACCACAACATCTACTCCTTACTGTTGGCTGCTAATATTTAACTTTAATATTTATTTACATTTAATACTCACGAATGGAACGGTAATATCGTTGCAATGCGGCCCTGTAACAACATGTTCCAAGCTAATATAGATGAGGCCATACTCGAAACGCTGGCTGTCATAGACACGCTACAAAGCTCAGTAGGATTGATTAAGTTCACAAATCGACCATCGAAGTATAGAAGAAGATGGCTTATGGGCTTTTAATCCTACAAAGCTTTCTAATAACCGCATAAGATGATTTAATGGCAAGTCAACCCTAGAAACAACACGTACAGGTATTATGAGAAGAAAAGGAAGTTTCATCTTTATGCTCTGCCTCGGCTAACTCGCTTGACGACACTATGCCATTCAATGTCATCTAGGTCGTCAGCATGGATGGATACTCTGATGTTCAGGGCTTTATGGAGTTGTTCCTTAGTGCTCGCGTATAGCATGCGAGACTTGACGTTCTGTCAGTGGGGAAGGATAAATATCTGAAGAGCGAACTAACCTTGATCGATGTGCCAGCAGGAACCCAGGCGATGAAGACAGTTGAGACCCTGAAAGATTAGCATGGTACATCATTGCGTTGAGAGACTTTTTTTTTACCTCTTGCCTTCGTCGCCAAGGTTGTATTCGACATCATAGGCCGCGTAACGTGGGGCAGGCTTCCCCTTGTGATCCATGGCGGATGATAATCTTGACAGAAAAAGCTCATAGTCTTTATCTGGCGAGACTTCATCTACCACAACATTGCGTTCGTCATCCGAAATTTTGAAGATAATGAAGCGCGGCTTGTCTGCATCTCTTCGGGACCGGAGTTCGTTAACCGCAGCGATGCACTCGTCCTGGATTTTTACGCTTTTGATGTTAGAAAGAGTAGCGGGCTAATGGATCGGATAAGGGAAAGTTACCCTGAAGGAATCTGTTACCATTTACCGGTTAGAGGGAGCGCTATTGAGAATGAACTATTGTTAAACTTACCGACATGGTTTTGAAAAGCGTTTGAAATCGTGGTTGTAAATGAGGGAGTTGGTTGCAAGGCTCCTATCTATCAACAACGTTAATGAACTTCTTCAAACTAGACACTTTGAAATGGTCGGTAAGAAGCTACAGCACTGGAGAATCTTTGATATTATCGCACAGCGAAAAGTGCTAAATGGTGAATTTGACAGTATGATTGACCATACTATATAAATAGTGTGTGGTACAGGTTAGCACTTTATGTGGTACAACTCCCTTGATCGGCGCCACTTTTCCTTTAGTAGCCCCTTGAAACCATCCGCGCCCTCCACCATGCCAACCGATCACAGGGCTCGCTCCCCGGATCATGATGGATCTATTTACTCATTAAAATATTTCTTCCGCGTTGCCGCGGGCCCTTGCGTGTCCGTACCACCGAAAAGTGGACTCAAGCAGTCCGAACATCAAACGCGACGCGTGAGTGATCCGTGCCAAGAGCCCGGCTTTTCCGGAGTGGGGTGCGAAGTCACGGACCCTCGGGCCCGCGGCTCCGCGTCATCTAAAATTCCGACCACGCGTGTCTGTACGTTACCCCTCAGGCATTTGCGAATCTTGCAACCGGCATCGAATCGAATGAGATCCAGCCAGCAGTTGACGATGGATGCCGAAGAAACCCTCCAGCAGCGCCGAAGGCGGCTCGCACAGGTTTCCCGAGCGGTAGGCACCTATCCATGTGCTGAGTGAGGATTAGTGCTAATGATTCCCAGTGCGAAGCATGTAGGATGCGTAAGGTATGGTATGATGGTATCCATCATCACACGTGGCCTTGACTGAACCTGGTTTAGATTCGTTGTGATCGTTCAAACCCTTGTTCAAACTGCCGTACCGCTGGTCTTGCATGCCAAGTTGTCAATTCCAGAACAGACAGTGGTCCCAAACGGGATAGAATAGCCCAGTTGTATGACGTACTAATCACCTGGAAGAACCCGCTGACTGACAGATGGTTAGGGAGGAGCGCGTCAAGTATCTACATGATCGTCTCTTTGCTGCTCAAACCCAGCTGAACGGCACCAACACCAGTCCTGACCTGGGCAACCGCTCTTCCAGCACACTCTCTAGAAATGACCAACATGGGCCTTTAGTGGTAGACGATACACGTGTGTATGAGGGTAGCTCATCTTTTCGCAATCAGGCTGTTCAGGCAAGCGACATCTCCCAGTCCAAGGTTGTTACTAGTGGTGTCCACACTCAGCACAATATGGATTGCCTAACTAGGCAATTAAGCAATCTTCTGCAGCCCTCAGACTTGCGTGCTTCAGCAGAGGATTATCAATTCGCTGCAAGTGCCACTTCTAATAACCAACCAGCAATGGATCTTCTCCCATCAGGGCTCGTCGTCTCTATTCTTCAACAAATACGGGGTAAGACATGTACTATCCTCTTTATCATACTTGGCCAGGGAGGCATGAGGAATCATACGTGGATCGGGCTTTACTAACAACCCCAGTAAACCGACCAATCTTTCTTTGCTCATTTATCATAAGTGATCCATCCTTACTCGAGACTCTCTGTCGACAAGCATACTACACTAGTACACCTCTTTCACTTGGTCAAGCTACCGCAATGTACGGTATTTTGTTCTGTCTGCTCAAAGAATTCACTTTCCTTGAAAGTCCCCTGGCCTCAGAGTACGACCTGAAAGCACATGCATCCACTTGCGAGAAGAATTTCAACCAAGGGATCCAGACATACCAAACTTTAGCTATCCCTTGCTTTGAAAATGTACTCAGCTTGGCCTTAGGGGTGAGTAGCGCACAGCAGCCTCTTGACCATCTCAGTCAAATTCTCACGCCAAACTTCTCTTTAGATTGCCAAAGCCCAAGAAGAAGGAAAACCATTTCTATGCTGTACACTCCTCGCAGCCGCTGCCAGCCATTGTCGGATGCTCGGCTATTGCCAAGAAATGACATATGGAAAGTATCAATCTCGTAGAGCCGATCAAATGCGGCGCGTGTTCTGGTACATTTATACTGTCGACAGAAATATTTCTCTCCTTCAGGGCCGCCCCTCGTATCTCCAAGACTCTGAAGTGGATGCTTGGTATCCTAGGAGCTCTCCAGACCCTGAAGTCAGGCCTTGGGATGAACTTTTGATCATGGCTATCAAATTTGCCAAGCTCCAGGGCCGACTTTACGACAAGCTTTACTCGGCCGCAGCAAATACTCAGCCGATGCAGCAAGCCGAAACGATCGAGCAATTTTCGGCAAAGCTACAATCCTGGTATACCGAGCTATGCAAGGTTAGCTTCAATCCATGTCTGACCAATACCGGTGTGGTAACACCATGCTGACCTGATGCAGATTGACTCAACCAAGATGAAGCAACCTGGAGTATTTGATCTCTCACAAAAGAGTTGGGACATCATGTACTATTCCACAATGACCTTGATCCTGATTAAAGCACCGACTACCGAGGAAGAAGCTGGCGTTAGTCAAGCGTGTCTTCAGGCAGCCCGAGCTGGTTTGCGGTGCCATCTTGCATGCTTTTCTAGTTATCAAACAGCCGACAGCCCTGGACTGGTATCAGAGGGTGAATATGCAAGCTGGTTGGTTCCCTTGATCTTCCCTCTCTGCTGCTCTTTGTTGACACTCTCGTTAGGGTTCTTCATCAGTCATCGTTAAACCCGTTCATCGCTGTTTTCCTGCACGCTATTGCGGCCGATAGCTTGGACGATCTCTCCCTGCTCGATGAAGTAGTGGCAGTTTTGGAAAAGATATCTGTCGTGTCAAACAGCTGCCAAGATCTTTTCAAGGTCTGTTCCACGTTTGCTCGCCTCGGCCGGGCCCTGGTAATGAATGATGCAAGGTCGGAAAACCCAGAGGGAGGGCTGCAACTCTGTAATGACCCCATCTCAGGGCCTCAATCTGGGCTGGAGACTTTTGAGGGGATTTTTGGAGAGGGCATGCTGGAACAGCTTTCGAACTATGAGTCTTACAACTTCTCAGCTCTTCTAGGTAGCTGGACCAACGATGAGATGGGGGTTGTGGATGAAGCCCAAAAGTAGTAGTTTAGCGACAACTTAATACGGCCATTAAACAACCCGGGTTGTCAAATCGGGAACGATTCATGGAAGCCAACCAACCACTTCTCCGTTCCTGGGATTTCCCCTGGTGGGTTCACAGCATCACAGCGCAAGCCGCTGATGAGCAGGCGAGCGCTGTCTCGGAAATAAGTCCGCCTTTGTTCGTATTGTTAGGTTTGTATGCGTCCTGACCGCAAATTACCAGAAATCAACTGCTGATAGCGCCAAGAATGCCTGTTCAGAGGCACTTAATCTGCAGCGCTTGGGCGGTGCCACGGATCCGCGGTCTCCGTTGTACCGAGATGTGGAGAGGATTCATTTGCTTCCCCTAACCCTTTCCCCTGGGATATGACCAGCAAAGGGGTCGGAAAAGAATGAACATATCATAAGAGTAGCGTGTTTTTAGGATATTCTCGTTGCCCAATCCAGTTCATTCCAAAACCCCAAGTCTCTTGTCCATAACGCCTTGTCTCAAGCAACTCCTCTAACTTGGATTACATCTGAGCTTTTCCGCAATGGAAGGTAAGTTATAGCCTCAACCCATGTTCATATTCCTATTAACCTTGCTTACTGGACTATCAGAAGACCTCACCGCTATCGTTCTTGACAATGGGTATGTTTGCGGGTCACAGCTAGGAATTGTGGCCTGAATCTCGAGAACTAAACATCGTTTCTTAGGTCAGGCATGTGCAAAGCAGGTTTCGCGGGTGATGATGCACCTCGCGCCGTTTTTCGTAAGCTGAATCCCTAGGCCCCTCCCTTCGGATATATCGTTGACGTTCATCTAGCATCGATCGTTGGTCGCCCACGTCACCACGGGTAAGGACGCGTCTGCCCTACCAGCAAGTGATCAGGGACCACGCGAATTTGCACCGCGATGGCCAGATCTTGAAGATGGTTGCTTCCAGTTTCTTGACCTAAAATGGCTAACTTTGCTTACCTAGGATCATGATCGGAATGGGACAGAAAGACTCCTATGTCGGCGACGAAGCAGAATCAAAACGAGGCATCCTTACGCTTAGGTACCCGATTGAACACGGCATCGTTACCAATTGGGATGATATGGAAAAGGTTTGGCATCATACCTTTTATAACGAGCTTCGCGTGGCTCCCGAGGAGCATCCTGCCCTCCTAACTGAAGCCCCAATCAACCCCAAGTCAAACAGAGAGAAGATGACACAAATCTTCTTTGAAACCTTTAATTCGCCAGCATTTTATGTTTCTATTCAGGCCGTCCTATCTCTTTACGCTTCGGGTCGCACAACTGGCATTGTGCTTGATTCTGGCGACGGCGTTAGTCACGTTGTACCAATTTATGAGGGATTCGCAATTCCTCATGCCATCTCCCGTATCGATATGGCGGGACGCGATTTGACAGATTATCTGATGAAACTGCTGACAGAGAGAGGCTATTCGTTTTCTACTACTGCCGAGCGCGAGATTGTTCGCGATATTAAGGAGAAGCTTTGTTATGTGGCCCTGGATTTCGATCAGGAACTCGAGGCGGCATCGAAAAGCTCGGCCATGGAAAAGACGTATGAGTTACCAGATGGGCAGGTGCTCACAATTGGCAATGAGCGCTTCCGTGCTCCCGAAGCTCTCTTCCAGCCTGGCGTTATTGGCCTAGAATCAGGTGGCATTCACACAACGGTTTTCAACGCCATCATGAAGAGTGACGTTGATATTCGGAAGGACCTCTATGGAAACATCATCATGGTTTGACCCCAATACGCCTCGTACGACCGCAGCTTACTGACATGTTGATGTTTAGTCTGGAGGTACAACCATGTACCCAGGTATCGCCGACCGTATGAGTAAGGAGATCGTCGGCTTTGCCCCCTCGTCGATGAAAGTCAAGGTCGTTGCGCCTCCTGAAAGGAAGTACTCGGTGTGGATTGGTGGCTCTATTCTCGCTTCCCTTTCAACCTTTCAGCAGATGTGGATTACTAAGGAAGAATACGACGAGGCTGGCCCGTCTATTGTTCACCGCAAATGCTTCTAGCGTTGCTAAAGAATGTGGATTTACTATATAAGACCGCCACTAGTCATTTCTTTTGTGGCGATACCGGGGTCAAAGTTAGCACATGTTCAAGTGCGATCATGAGATTGGGTAGGAATACGCGTTTGTGTTATCAAAAGTGGCATTCCAGTCACAGGGTAGATATCTAATAGAGCTCGCTGATTTTCTTCTTCATCATTGTCATTGTTCCTCGATTGAACAGCATGCCTTGTCTGTCTCTTCACCATTAGTTGAGTAACTAGCATTGGTTATTGCTGTCGATAGAGCTTAAACTGTTCGGCTTGATAGTGCACCTCCTCAAGAGCGACTTTTAGATGCTGAGCGTTGAGAGATAGGTTTCCTCCCTTCATGTCCCCAAGATTCCTCAAGATTGCAAGCCCCCCGCGGAGGTGAATGTCTACCAGATTCGATCCGTCTAACTCATGCTGTAGGTTATGAGCTCGAAGGAATTCAATATTGACGAACAAAACACTCCCCAAGACGGCAAGTTCGGCGCTTTCAACTGTTTCATCCAAACGCTGATTCAATGCCTGTATGGCTTGGTTGTAGTGGAGAGTAGAAAAATCGGGCTGTGAGCTGGTATCGTTGTGTGTTGGGTTGTAACTTTGTCTGCTTAGCGCGCTCATAGCTAAGGCAGCGTGAAATGCCCATATTTCTGTGTGGGCTGCGTAAAGAACGAATCTCTCCCAGATGGGTGACTGGAAATAGAGTGAGAACTCTTGGGCACAGATAGAACGAAAGTAGTCAAATACGGTTGCCTCGGTTCTGTCAAGATGCCTTGGATGACTGGGCATGCCGAGTTGCCTTGAGAGAAACTCTTCTCCTATGGGGTTTCCATATACAGGGGACCTCAAACGAGACAGGGTAGTCATAGATTCAATTACGAAGACTAAGGGCGTTTGTTGAGAAGGATGTCGATGTGACGACTCGAAAAAGTCACAACGCCGACCAGTGCTTGCGCACGGGGAACAAGCCGGCCTTGCTTCATCGCACTTTTTATGCCTGATCCTGTGAAATCGTTAAAAAGGGGCCTTCTAATGGTTTCGAATGTACCTGATGGAACATACTTGCACGTCATGCATCCAGTCCTTACTTTGGGAGCCCCTCGCGCGCCTTGACGCCTCTTGGGATGTGTAACCACCCCCTGCATGGGTATGTCAGTCTGCCTTGGTTGATCCGTAGAAGCGGGGCTTTGGACAAAGGACATGTTTTTCGATCAAGCCTGAGAATCCTTCAAACTGATTGATTCGCGTTGAGCGATTGTTGGAAAAAGGAGGAAATGCATGGTCAAAACTGATATTCCCCGTGGCTCCGAGCTGATGCTGACTGAGGTCCTAAGGTGGGTCTCAAATTGAGAACATGATTGGCCCTGGCGTATCCCAAGCCGAATCTGGGCTAGCGGAGAGTTGGCGTCTATGTCGTTGATTGGATAGACGTTGGCCGTGTTATCCCATGGCATCAAAGTGATATTAGCGTTCACAGGGCAAAGTCATAGAAAACTTGTAATGTGGAGGTCTGCGACGAGTATATAAAGCTGAGACTACCTTCCCTTCTTCGATCTCATCTACTCTTACATTCGTCCCCAACTTACACACGCCTATCTTCACTTATCGTCACTTTGATACATGGTCACGCACCATGTCCAACATCAAGCCTTACCAGATTCATGTGCCCGACTTCAAGATTGATAGACTCAACCAGAAACTTTCCTTGACAGACTTTCCTAGTCAGAGCTATGATCCAACATCTACCTCGTGGAAGCTGGGACCCCCCGTCAACGAGATTGAGCGACTGGCAAGGGTATGGCAGTCAGGCTTCAACTGGCGCCAAGTTGAAGCACGTCTCAACCAATTGCCTCAGTTTACCGTCCCCATCGAAACAGCCGACTTTGGGACTTTTGATGTCCACTTTGTGCACAAGCAGAGTAACCAGGCCCATGCCATCCCGCTCCTCTTCCTGCATGGCTGGCCGGGTAGCTTTTACGAGGTGTCAAAGATCATTGATCCTCTGGTCTACGGCGAGTCACATGATGATCAGGCATTTCATGTTGTTGCACCAAGTCTGATTGACTTTGGATTCTCCTCGCCAAGCAAGGTATGTGCCGCAGTTTTGACTGTCGAATAGAGCTGACAAGACACATTTATAGAAAGGATTTGAGTTTAAACATCACGCGGAAGCTTATGATAAACTCATGCAAAAGCTTGGGTACGATCGTTATGGTATGTCTGCTTGGTAAACACATCAAAAACCTGGATGTTAACGCTGCTTAGTGATCCAAGCTGGAGATGTTGGATGTCTGGTCATGAGATACATGGCCAAGCTGTACGGCTCTTCACGATGCATGGCTTGTCATACAAACACGCCCGTACCCAGAGAGCCGACAAAAGACACCCATCCAGAGCTGCATGCAAAGGCCTCAGCAACACAGCTCACAGAGACTGAGAAAAAAGCTCTGGAGCGTACGGGAGAGTTTCATGATCAGGGCAGTGAATACTATAAATTGCAGTCTACGAAACCCTTCACCATTGGTTACTCGCTGAGGGACAGTCCTGTTGGTTTACTGGCATGGATCTATGAAAAGCTTCGCGAGTGGAGCGATGACCACCCGTGGAGCGATGAGGACATTCTCACCTGGGTGAGCATTTACTACTTCTCGACGCCTGGTCCAGAGGCAACAAGCAACGTGTACTATGTGATGGAGCATAGTGAGCCGCCAGCGTTTGCTGTAGCCGCAGAGTACATGGATGTACCACTCGGTATCTCTCGGTTCTCCAACGATCTGGTGGTATTGCCCAAGTTATGGAATCAGACTCTTGGCCCAATATTGTACCAGGCTGAGCATGGAAAGGGTGGTCACTTTGCCGCCTGGGAGCGGCCAGATGCGATCATTCAGGACCTGCGCGCTATGTTTCAGTCGTTCGAACATGGCCATGAAACTGCAGGGCGCCCTTAGGTTGTATCTAGATTCTGTGGAGGCTGTAGCTTAGGATAATCTCACATTATGATTAGACTCGAGTCACACTACCTAGTGAGTGGCCGAAGCTAATGGTAATGAAATGATATGCTGCATGTCTAGGTAATATAAAGTATATGCTTTTCTCTAGCTAAACTTTCTTTACTTGCAGTCATCCTCTAACTACACAACTGCACCTGCCTCTTTCACGGCATCCTTGCTCAACGCCTTGCGGTCGTTTTTCCCGGTATGAGTCAGCAAGAAACTCAGACATTATGCATCGCAGGAATGGATAAACCTAATGCAAGATCTCGGGCTCATTGTTTGCCGAGGGGTAATGTATAATAAAGGCCCCCAACCCATCACTGTCGACACTCTGACACCTTTTTCTCTCATCACTACTTGGACAACTAGCACCATGGACATCCCGGATCAGCCAGCGAATGAAACCGGCAATGATAGCACTCAGGCGATACCGGTCGAATTCCACAACTTTTCTGTTCATTCCCCTTATCTGATCACATGTGGTCCTGGACCAAACGACGACCCAACAATGCCAGACACAGAGCAGTATCGCCAAGAGGGTCCCGGTCAGGATTCCAGGTATCTTACAACAATTTCGCCTCCTTGGCAGTCTTTATCAGAGGAGATGCAACATTCAATTCGCAGAGAGCTCAAGATCTTATTCTTCGAAGAAACAGCTAACGAGCTGCGTTCGATGGATACCTATGCTGTTAGATGGCGGCAAATCCTAGACATTCCATTCGTCAAGTGGCGTCGTCCGGAGGAAGTTGACATCAAACCAAGGGGCATCATCGAGTTTCTTAATAAAGAGGTCATGATATATCTTGACCAGGAATCGATCAATTACAGTAACTATGGTAAGCTCGGTCGATACATATATCGCAAGTGGCTTCACTTGTATAATGGACGACCGCCGTTTCAAAGGGACAGCTACTTCGCCATTGCTGCTCGATTTCAGGATGAAGAACCCAATGGGTTGGATCGACTATCAAAATATCACAAAGCCCTTTCCCAAATGCTCTCGGCGCATCTCGATGATTGCGTGGATTTCTATCCATATGGTCAACGCTCTCAGACTTTAACACCACCTCACTTTCAACCAATACCCGACCGAGCAATTCAGTCCTTTCGCGACCATAAATACCTGATTCGCCCACTATTCCGAGCACTCTACATATTTGTCGATGGCCAGGCTCTCGCCGAATACCCTGGGCCACTTCCAACTCGACGAGGAGAGGCCGAATATTGGCTAGATTATAGCCAGCGTCGCCTCATCCAGACCATCTCGCGCGTCACTGTCCTGCTAGTGAAGACGGGAGATGAGTCCCATTTGTCCTCTCCTATTAGCTTTTTGCCTTTGTTCGACTCTGGCTTAGCACTTCCCGTTAATCGTCTAGACTACGAGGACGGGATAGAACCAGCTGTTGTACGAGTAAGATTGGACACTGCTATTCTCTTTGTCTGGGAACTGTTGAATAAGGAAGAAGCTGCTAGTCAAGAGGCTGCTGATGAGGCTAAGAGACGACGAGAAGAGCAGGAGGCATTCTGTGAGGCATGGGTTAATAGGGTCATTGCTCATTCGCAAGAGGTTGGAACTGATGCTAATGGTTATTCTTGGCTGGCTATTCGACGTGCGTTAGCAAAGAAGAATAGTGAGGCTTTTGATGACGATCAGGTCAATCCGTGGTGGGAGTCGTTACGGCATTGGACGGCCCTATGACTCAAGGATCTGGTAGCATCTATTGAAAGCCTAACTGAGAGGATAAGGCACGAAATTGTAGTGTCTAACACCGCGAAAATGAGAACACAGGAGTATAAGGAAGATTAGGCAGTTATAATCTGACACACCAACCACTGGACACTCCAGGGAATAGACATGGCTTCATTTTCCAACGTTAATTCTTGACATCTAGGTTCAAAAACCTAACCCCTATACTCTCGCTTTCTGTAGTTACGGCGTGTGCAAAAGTGCCAAAGACCGGGCCCGTCATCTCCCGCGCAGCCAACTCCGCAGTCTCGCAGGAACCTAGCTCCTGCCACTCTTCCTCCACTCTCGATGTAAACTGCCTGGCAAATAACCGGTATCTGACCGATGTTGCAATTATCTTCAGACCTAGAGTCTTTGCGTTTTCCCTGACTTGCAAAGTGGTTGCCGACGTTCTGTCGAGTCCCGTAGACGCATTCCTGACATGACAGACCACTTCCTTTGTGTCAAAGTCGTAAGCCAGGTATACGTGCCGCATATGATCCTTGTAGACAGCCAACCCTGCCTTGATGCCATGACAAGCTGTAGACTCCGAGGTGGCAATGTCTATACATGTAGTTGCAGTAGAGTTGAAGCTTCTCTGCCGCCTGCCGATGAATGTGCTGGTTCCCATTGGTGCCGAAAAATCACTTTGGCTTGGGAAGAGGATGTATGGGCCTTGGTCTGAGTCTGGCAACTTATATCTGGACAGCTCTGGATCCCTGATAAAAAGATCCTCCACTCTAGCCGGAGGAACCCATCTGCCTACCGTATCAATCTCCTCCCTGGTTTGCTGAGATAAACTTGTGGCTATGGGACCAGTGAACTTCATTATTGGCTGAGCAATCACTGGCCAACCCCCATCAGGCCAATGCACAGGTGTGAGGAACGTCTCTCTTCCCAGAGGCTGGCAGGATTTCTCGTTCCTTACACCTAAAACCGCCGCCCACCATTGGCCATTGGAATCTTGAAACAACTCGCCGTGTCCAGTATTTTGGATATACTCGTCATCCTTGCCATCTGCCGTCAGGATAGGGTTGCCCTTGAAGTCCTCATATGGACCCCAGACACTCTCTGATCTCGAGATGCAGAGCATATGATGCTCAAAGGTACCACCCTCGGCAACCAGTAGATAATACCACTTGCCAAGTTTGTAGATATGTGGACCTTCCGTGTCATACCTGGCATGACCTTGCCAGATCTCTCGTTGCTCTGATATCGGTTCCCCTGTCTCAATATTGATCTCAAATTGCGTGATGGTACATGATGGCTGTTTCGTACGGTCGAGAAGGAAGCAGCCATGGAAGTAGACGCGGCCGTCATCGTCGAAAAACAACCCTGGATCGATACCCTTGAATGGTATGGGGATTGGGTCACTCCAGTTATTGCTCCAGATGTCGGTGGTAGAAATAACAAAATTGTCTGTTCGAAGAGTCTTGCCGCCATGTCCTGCGTTCGTACAGACGATATAGAAAACACCACGGTGGTATTTAATCGTAGGAGCGAAGAGGCCTCCTGATGCGACCATTGAATGGCCTGTGTCGAGAGGTACGTGTTTCGTGCTCGCAGCATATAGGCTAAGCTGCTCGGGCCGGTTAATGGCATTCCCTGATGATGAGTCTGTTAGTATCGTGATGTGCGGTCAAGAGACTTGATCCAGCATGATCTTACCGATATGTTTCCATTCTTTCAAGTCTCGAGATGCGTAGATAGGCAAGCCGGGAAAGAAATGAAATGAAGAGGTAGCAAGATAGAAGACCCCATCGACGTGCACAACCGAAGGGTCTGGGGCGAATCCTGGAATGATTGGATTCTGGTATTCTGTCTCGCTGTGCATGGTGTGGAAGGATGAACGAGGGAGGACTGAGAGCTTCGGAGGGTCTGCTATTTAGAGATGAAAGTGAAGAGTTAAGTTCTACCGGATTCCTGTGCCGTTAAGACGAGGGTGGCAGCGAGGTACATAGGTATCCAAGTCCGCGAGAAAGAAGAAAGGCCCCGGCTTACCCACTTGAACTTGGTTCCCCGGTTTCGGTGTGGGAGAGTTCGGCAATGGACTGGGTGGGTTGTGACAAATATTCCGCGGAAATATCTAGCTTGTCGGAATAATACCTACCCTAACCCTGATTCTAGACTCGAGAAAACGATGAATCCCCACTCAACTCGTCCGATACCTTTGAGTCTAGCTTGGAGATGGCATCAAGGAGTGTGGAGAATAGCAGTTTGGCACGAGACGAGAGAGTCTGACTCTCGGCACGGTGTGCTATTTCGAGTAGAATTACGCCGACCTGGCGAAGCTTCTCAACCTAGGTACATGAGATCTGTCAATAATTACAAGTATACAGAAGGGCGGAGGTGCAACGGGCTATTTGACTCACAAGAGGCTCTCCGTTTGCCTGTAAAGCCTCAAACGGAGTACTTGTGACGATTGTAATGAGCTCATGAGATATCTCTGTGTTGCGGAGAGCAAGCATATCTGGGTCATTGGTAACTCCCAAGATAGCAGAGAAGCCCTGGGCAGAGGCCTCTCGGAGAAGAACGAGTCGTAAGCAGTGAAACGTCACCAAGAGATTGGCACGCTGTATCCAAAAGGTGCGTCGCTGAAAGTTCGTGATGGATTGTTCAGCGTCTTGTACTGTATGTGACCCGGGATCGCAAAGCCAAGGTGGCATGGCGTCAAGCACGCTACAGAATTCCATGTAAGACTGTATGATGCCTTGTTGAAAGGAGTCTATTGGAGGCGGTCCTGATACAGAACTCGTCTTGGAGTTCAGACGTGAGAGGATCCTTATATCGTGCAACAAGTCAGCCGCAATAGACCACAGTCTTTGAGATAAGCGGAACCCAATATGCAACTGGCTCTCGTAAGGCGCCTTGTAGAGGGGTTCTTCTGCATCTTCCAGCAAACACGGTTGGTCCTCATCTTGGTCAGCTGAGACGACAGTCAAAAGAGATCCATCCAGGTGTGCGTCATGTAGGGTAGTCGGGACGTTGTTCAGGACTGAGGCGGATTTATCAGATACATAGAGGATCCAAAAGGCATTCTTCCGTAGTTGAGCCTCAACCTGGTCAAGGTGGCTGTAAGATGTCTTGTCAAAGAGGCGCATGACTAGAGCCAATCTGAGGGCATGCCCGAGCACATACCAGGATAGTCGAATCTTGCCCATGGTGTGAAGAGCGACAGCTTGGAATACTCGAATAGACAGGGAGCTGGAATCAGGATGAGCCACATCCTGATCCTCGTAGCACATTAACATGCCACGCGAAGCGGCGAGAAAATGGTGTACCAGCTTGGAGCCGGGAGTGAAGACAGAAGTGGGGATCTTGCTGCAGATGTTGGCGCACGCAGAAGTGACTAAAGTAAAAGCGCGCATGTCGTCGAGGCAAGGTCCTGACCACTCAGTGTCATGAGGTAACACGCCAGGAAATGCGGGCTGAAAAAGGTGACGGGAAGAGGGGAGCAACAAGTCAACATGCTTCTTGAGACTGGCGAGATGGATGATAGGACTGATTGGGAAGCACTGTTCCATGTAGAGACATAGACATTGCCTCACAGTCTGTTCAAGTGGAAGACCCAGATTCTCAATCGCTGAAGTAAGTGTCTCGTGTATGTTGTGTGGATAGTGGCCCAAAGGTAAGCTTAACCCAACAGCGGAGGATGAGCTCCTGGCTGGCTGAAACTCGAAAGGTGCCGTTGTGTCGGCCGAGGGTGTTTGGAGAGTAGCGACCTCGGCCACAGGCACTGGACGGTATTCTTGGCCGGGGTTGGACAGTGGCAAGGACGTGACGAAAGGGGTGCTCTCGGTAGACCTCTCCGCTTCCTCCACATCCTCATCACGAGGAGTCAATGAAGCTGTAGTAGTCACGGCCTGATCAGGGTACTCAGACACGGAGGGACTGTGGATCTCGGGTGTGGGGATGCTAACGCGAGGCTTCGGCCCTCGCTTTCTTCGTATGAGGCTGTACTCGCACTCTAGATTCGACGAGCGACAGTTGGCACATTGCGGAGGCTGAGAGTCGCACTTGATCTTCCGTCGTCTGCAGTTGTCGCACGCCTGTCGTGTGTACCTCGAGGTCCGCATGGCCAATCGGCATCTGGTCCGGTTGGTAACAGAAGCGACTCGGGATAAAAGAATCTTCAGTTGAAGTCAGGTAGATGATGATGCCCTGAACGACCTCACTCTGGAGACAAGACACGGTGAAATTCCGAGATGGTCCTGGGTTTTAATAATATTCCGTCCACGCTAAATAGGGCCAGGCAAAAGTATTTCCGAAATTCGGTAGTCTTCACCGGCATGTCTCGTTTTCGAGAACCCCCTGTCGGATGTGTCCAATCATGAATTAAGCCGCCCATCCTTTAGCCACATGACCCCAACAAACCTGGGGAATAATTCCGGCCAAGCTCAGCTGCTCACGAGTCATGGCTACAGACAGGGGTCTTCACATTTCCCCAGAGTACGGATCCTTTCCAGGAACTTGACAGCTCCACGTTTTGATGTAGCTCTCCTCTTCTCAATGCACCTGAAAGCTGCAACTCTCACTCTCACTCGATGTGGCGTCGTTCGATCATGCATATAAGAGACAGGACCTGCCGCATAACACTGGTGAATTTGACCTCTCACTTCACCCATGCAAGCATCCATTGATCCAGCAACCTCAAGCCCATATATCCCAATGACCGACTCCAAAGCTCCAGACCCGGCTAATGGCGAGAAAGGCATCGTATTGAACGATGTCGAGACACTCTCACCGTCGCCCGAACCCGCACCTCGAGGCTTTGACGTCGTGAAGAGGAACAAGCGTGTCCTGGGATGGTGTTAGTCTTCTTGCACACAACATGAGGCTCACCCTAGTTGCTAATCAAGTCTAGGTCTCCTGATTTATCTGCTGCCTATCAACTTTGGATTCGAGATCGCTCTGGTAGGCAAAGTGCTCGCCATCCCGAGTTTCCTCGAACGCTTCGGCTCCGACACGGACAGCGGAATCCGCGAGATTCCTGCACGGACACAGCAGATCTTGAGCGCCTCGTCGACTATTGGAATATTCGTCGCTGCGTTTACTACGGGCTTCCTGTCTGATATATGGGGTCGCCGAAATGTTGTCTTTGTCGGTTGTTTCCTCTGTATCACTGGAATACTTGTCCAAGGATTCTGCACCTCGATCATGATGCTCTTTGGCGGCAAGTTGACGAGTACGCTGGGCTTTGGGCTTGGACATTCACTTGCGCCGGTATTTGTGGCCGAGATTGCCCCAGACGAGCTCCGTGGAGTTTGCCTGACCCTTATTAACACTATGATAGTGATTGGAGCATGGGGATGCTCTCTCGTGGGCTATGGTGGAACCTTCATTGATGGTGACTGGGGCTGGAGGATGCCAATCTTTGCCCAGCTTGTGCCTCCAGTCTTGATGTTGATTCTTGGCTTTCTTCTTTTGCCAGAGTCGCCGTCTTGGCTCCTGATGAAGGGCCAGCGCGAGAGAGCGGCTCAGTGCCTGCGCAAGTTCCGTGGTCCAGATTTTGACGCTGAGGCGGCCTTGGCAGCCATGGAAGCAACTTTGCAGAAAGAACGGTCGTTGAACGAACAGGGCTCATCATATCTGGAATGTTTCAAAGGATCGAATCTGCGAAGGACCCTGATTGTTGTGCAAGTCTACGTGGCTCAGCAGTTTGTCGGATCAGGTTTCGTGTCGGGATATCTCCCGTAGGTCCTCCGGTTTCGCCATCTCGTGCTCTGAACAAGTGTCTAACACAAGTCTTATAGTTACTTCTTTACTCTCTCTGGTGTTCGAAACCCTGTCGGGGTGGCCCAAATCTCGTATAGTCTTCAGCTACTCGGCAACATCATGTCTTGGCCATTGGTGGATAGGCTGGGCCGTAGGCCCTTGATCGTTTGGGGAACTGCAGCACTGGCAGCTGTTTTGCTTGTCATCGGTGGTATCAGCACCATAAACAAGAGCAAGCCAGTTCTTTCAGCGGTCGTCGCCTTCATGTCTATCTGGGGTTTTCTGGTATTGCATCTGTTCTTACTCCTGTTGCCACTGTCTTTGCTAACTCCTTAAAAGTACCAACTTACCCTGGGAGCAGTCGCATATGCTGTGGGAGGAGAAACGCCCACACCTCGCCTCCGACAAAAGACGTACTCAATCAATGTCATGAGTAACACGGCCGCGAGTGTCGTTGTCACCCAGCTGATCCCGATTCTGATTAACCCTGGAAAGGCCAACCTTGGCGGGAAAGTTGCCTTTGTATTCTTTGGCCCTTCATGCCTGCTATTCATCTCTCTTTGGCTTACCTTCCCTGAACTGAAGGGCCGAAGCTATTTGGAGATGGAGGAGATGTTCCAAAAGGGAGTGCCGTCTCGCCAGTTCAAGAGCTATGTCTGCAAAACAGAGATAATCCAGCCTGGGGACGGTGAAAAGCCAGTTGTTGTTATGAAGGACTGAGGATGGGGTGGCGATCAGATGCCGGGTAGTTTCGTGCTAGGGACCAAGTGGACGAGAAGACAAGAAAACTTCGTGGCGGCCTTTAAGAGTCATAAAACTTTGGCTGAACGGCCACATATGGAGTCTGTGTAGACCAGAGGAAGGTTGAGGAGGGCCTCCCAATGCGTATCGCACCCGTTGCTTCTTAACAGTCCAAATCCTGATCATGAGTGTCACGCCAACTTGCCATTTTCTGGCTGACCTATACTTACATCCTAGCATTACCTTTATGTAATATCTTAAAGACAAGCCCGATTATCTGCCGCATAGCTGACTCCGCAGTCTCACAGGGTGCTAGCCATTGAATTTATAAAGGCTAGGAGTATTATGACTAATAATATAAACTTATATCTCCTATTCCTAGGGACGAAACAATACTTTAGAACTTGAGGGAACTTCAGCGTCGTTCTCGTTTAAACAAATCCCCGCTTTTGTATGCCGATACCCGAGCACAGTCGGTGAGATTCCAACGTGATGCTATGCCGTCCCTCCCGAGATCCTAGGTTTTTTTCATCTAAAACGTCTTAGCGCTGATGTGAGAGACCCCAGTCAACCAGGGGATCTCGATTGAACGAGAACGACAGACAGTGCCGCAATTTTCTATTCCAATTAAAGTAATTGTTTCGATCCGAGTTGAAGAGATGACCGGGTTCGACTTTGATGACCGAATGATAGGCTCCAATCTAGGACCTATGGAGCAACTCATTCGAAGTCGAAGGGG
Source organism: Fusarium tuaranense (assembly GCA_013363205.1). Taxonomy (NCBI): domain Eukaryota; kingdom Fungi; phylum Ascomycota; class Sordariomycetes; order Hypocreales; family Nectriaceae; genus Fusarium; species Fusarium tuaranense. The sequence continues at coordinate 12,505 of JABEEN010001253.1, read as the reverse complement.
GAGAAATGGGACCAAGATGATCAGTCCCTGGCTGATTGACACAAGCGAGTACCTATTTAAATGGACGATGAATCCGTCCTGGGAACAGATATAATCTTGACTCACATCGACACTCAACTGGCTCTTGTACGACGGGGCACCATGATCTTCTCCAAGCAATTCATAGCGCTCAGCGCTGCGCTTGTTGCTGTATGTATCTCCTCCTGTGATCTATGGTCGTGAAAATAGTGGCGGCTGCTTACCTATCTACCTATACATAGGTTGCTGGCGCAAACAACAACCAATTATATCCACCAAACGTCACCCTTAGCAACTCGACCACTTCTATGTACCAACTTAGCAGCGATGCCGAGTTTGCCTTCATTCTCGAGGAATATCTTTCTCTCGCCAATGAGGAGGGTGCTGCCACAGGAGAAATCCTTCGAGCCGCCGCACTCATTGAACCCGGAAACATGGAGAGCTGGTACAAAGAGTTCAAGTTTCTCGGCGACAAGATTGGTGCTCAAGCCAAGGAGGCAGAGAGCAACAGCGCGTGGATATCCGCTCGCAAGGCTTATTTCCGATCGTCTTCCTACTACCGGGCTGCTGATTTCTTCTTGCACGGAAATCAGTCCGATCCTCGAATCTATACGCTGTGGGACAAGCAGAGTCAAGCCTTCAACAAGGCCGTCAAACTACTGCCCAAACCTCCGACCTTTGTCCAACTAAAGGCCACCAACTTCACTGTGCCCGCATACTTCTACCCAGCAGCTCCAGAGCTCCCTCCTGGTAAGAAGGCCACGCAAGGAAAACGACTTCCTACTATAATTGTTGGCACGGGTTATGACGGTAATCAAGAATCATTATATCATGGTACTTGTCGCGAAGTCATCGCCCGTGGCTGGAATTGCATCACCTACGAGGGTCCAGGCCAGCCTACAGTGCGTCGACAACAGAATATTGGCTTCATTCCGGAATGGTGGGAGGCCGTTACTCCTGTTGTTGACTATGTCCGTCAGCGGAAGGATGTTGACCCTGATCGCGTCGCGCTGATCGGACTGTCCTTTGGTGGACTTCTCGCGCCTCTTGCTGCTACACGCGAACACCGTCTCGCAGCTGTAGTTGCCATCGACGGATTACTCAACCTTCAACGCTCCATCCTCGAAAAGTTCCCAACTCAGATGGTGGAGCTTTTCACCTCTGGAAACAAGACTGGCTTCAACGAATATGTTGAAAAGCTCCTTGCTGTTCCCAACATTCCTCTTCAATTCAAGTGGGGAGTCGACCAAGGTACATGGGCTTGGAACACTACGGATCCTTACACTTGGCTCTCGGGTGTCGGTGAATTCAATCTCGACAAGAAGAAGCTCTCGCAGATCAAATGTCCCGTCTTTGTTGCTTCGGGTCAAGATGACCATATTGCCCCCGGACAGCCAGAGGAGATGGCTAGACTTTTGGGCGAAAAGTCTCACTATTTCTTGTTCGAGACTGAGCTAGGTGCTGGAGAGCATTGTGCTATTGGTGCCGAGCAGCAGCTGGGTTTTAAGACGCTGGGTTGGCTTGATGAGGTGTTTGCCAAGGTCTAGTAACTATATTATAGGAAGAAAATCTTCAAGTTAATGAATTAACTGCTCATTTTGTTCATATACCATTCTGTGTTGGAAATGTGTTCTTTGTCATAGCTGAAGCCGTGATAACCAACATACAAGATCGATCATATACCATTCAATCAAATTAAATCAAACCACCAGAAACATGACCAAAGCAGCAGTTCCAATCATGCCCAAGTAAGGTTCCAGACGACGCGCTCCGCTTTCGACAATTTGCTCTGGCTCGTACGTGCTCGGCTTGGTCGAATTCGTCGTGCCGTTCCAACAATACCGCTCAAAGCAATCCATGCACTTGGAGGGCATATCAGTCTTGGTGCGTGCTAGGCTGCGAGCCAATATTGCGCAGCCTACACAGGCGGGCCAGTTCGAGTCGACCGTTCCATTTCCCATGGTCGCGACGTTATATCCGTTGCGTATAATCTCGTTTCTCTCCGTGTTACTGTATTCGAGGTCAAATGTGGTGAAGTTGGACTGGTATGTATACGGCGCATTGGGTAGATAGACAATCAGTGGCCCTGACGTTGAGTCTGTGTCTGTATCGCACCCGAAAAACGTCGGGCGCTTGTTCAAGCCAAGGTTGATAAACGTATTCTGATCTGGAACCTTGGGAAACTCGTTGTTTTGAGTTGAAATGTTGTCTGATGATCTCTGGTACGTTGCCACGAGTGCCGTGCCGTTTGGCCAGTGAGTCGTTGTGTCGGCTGAGCCATCGACGGCGAATATGACGTCGACTTGGCGCTCTGATAATAGTAATGGATGCAAGGGAATGTTTTGGAGGTCCTCGCCACCGTCAACGAGGGTGAGGACTGTGCTATCGGCGTTGGAGTTGTTGCTAGGATTGTACTTGTAGAACGGGTTGGGCCAGCTGGCAATATCCCGGTTCTCTTCGCCAACATCTGCCAACGTATTGTTGAGAGCCCTAATCAAGAAATCCGGAGCACCCTCGACTTTGGCGATCTGCAAAAACGCCTGGTTGAACAGTGATGAAGAAGTACCCATGACGAACCCAGCGTTATCCACCCCAGCAACACAATCCCCATTACGTCTGATTGTGCCGTTCTCAAAGTCAGAGCCAATGTACTTGAGAGGGGCAAAAGCGCCAAGTGATGGATCGTAGGACCCCATTTCCCATGGGTTGAACTCCATGATGGTAGAGTTGTCAGCGATTTGAAGCTGGCCTGACGTTCTCTCTACTGCAACAATGAGAGGCATGGGGGCTCTCGCCTCGGTGAACTCGGTGTCGTTTGCAATCGATGAGAAAGTGTATGCTAGACATTATTAGTTAGTGTTCTGATAGTGACTGATCACCATACCAGGTCCTCCATCAGTGGCATTGACCAGTTGGTACGACAAAGCTCTTCCCCAGTAATCAGTTATGGTCTTGTTGTATCCTGCGTCCTCCTTGCTCTTCACATCATCGTACAGCTCGCGGTAGTACCGGGTTACGGATATGTCTTCTGGTCCTAGAATTGCCCAGGTTGGTCAACATCAACTGAGACTGACTTGGGTAGAACAAACCTTCAATGATGGACTCATCAAGTTGCCAAAGGCTGTCAAGAAAACCACTCTGTGCAAAGATGATGGATTCGACCGTCGTAAAATTCTGCACATAGAGACTTCCAACAACCCAACTACCTCCAGATAGTCCACTAAGGTACGTGGCGGCTTGAAGAATGCCACCCAGATGTCCCTTCTCAGTGGAATCTGTGGACCGGTTGTCGAACGCGGCGATAGCACCGGCGCCGTTCAGCATGGCCCGATAACCACCGCCAGAGATGGCGATGCCGATTCGCGGTAAATCATCACCGTCATCCAAGAGGCCGTTTATATAGGCGTTAATGTCGATGCCACCGATATCGGCTCGATCAAGGACATCTTTCAGCGCTGAAATTGTGTTATTATCACGGAGCTGTAGCCATGCTGTTTCGTTGGTCGACAGTGTTGTCGCCTTGCGGATGACTGGCCGTCTCGAGGGGCATGAGATTTGCTCTGGCGCGTAGCCGTCTGGGGCGTCTGGAACGGCTCTTGGCCCAATAAATGGTGAGTAGGCATGTGTCACTGTCACAAAGCTTCAACCGGTGCTCGGTTTATACTAGGGCATTCACTTACCTGGAAGACAGACCAGCAAACTCGCCAGGGCGATGGACACACCGCACACAAGCATCATGGGTTGTTGATCAAGGTCTGATAGAGTCTCGTTCAGCGCTTTTGGGTTACTCAGCTCAGGGCACCATTAACGGGAGACTTGGCAGATTTAAGTATCAATAACATGAAGGACAACTCGAGATCTTTACTACATGGCATTTCTCTTGGATCATGGTGACATGGTCGGCTTGCGCACGCTTGGAGTCAATGTTTCTAGTTCCATAACGATGGCTTGAGCCACAACGGCTTACTCTCGATCGGATTTGACCTAGGGAATAACATTGTCATCCCAATAGGCCTGTTCACTTTATAGTTTTTGTGGCTCTTGTGGGTGTGCACCCTCAAGGCACAGAACCAACCGGGACTGCGGGACGAAGACGTGGCAGAGAGGGGTGTTCGTGAAGGTTGGCGCTTGGGGAGAATTGACTTCGACCCCAGTCCAGTAAGGTAGGATCGTTCATCACTGACAGTTGCTTTGCTCTGGAGATCTGTATTTCTCCAGTCCTCGGGCCCGAGAACCTTGTGATATTGACCTAATGGAAACTACCCAATGGTGCCTCGGCACACTTGACAGGACCCTTGATGACAGCGGTTCCCACATTTACATCCGTTCTCTGGCTCTCCGCTGGCTCTGGTAGAGGCTGTTAGATCATGTTTCTACCCTCGCGGCAAACTTACCAAACACAAAGACCGCAACAGCTTGGTTTCCCCGCCCGCCCAGCATCCTGACCGCAAAGCCCTCAGCCGCGCAGAGGGAGTCAAACTTGTTCTGTCCGACATACGGCACGTTCCAGAGAAACGTCACCTTGTGGACCTGTTCGTAGCCGACGACTCGGTACGTGACTGAACCGCTGACTCCGGCGCCCACGTGGCTCGACTTGCAGCGCAACATACCGCTCTCGCCGGCTAGGATTTGTGCTGGCGGTAGTGAATCCATTGTGTCCATCCAGTGGCCATGCTGGAGACTTGGGGAGTCTGGTTCGAGATCGAGCTCCTCGTTGGTGTGGTTCAGAATCACCACCAAGAGCTCCCTGCTGGTCATATTGTTACTGGTTAGGCGCAAAAGTCGCTTCACCGTTTGTGTAGATGGGTCAAATGCGACTTGAGAACTAATGCGCAATGAGGAATACTTGGCATCATCTGTCCGACTACACGAGAGGAACGACGTGCTGATATACTGCCATGAATCCTGCCTAAATCGATCCAGGCCGACACCGACGGCTTCAACTTGCTGTCTGATGATGCACGCGTTTCATCATTCACACATTAAGTAGATAGTCTTAACGACAAGATCACAGGGAAACTAAATAACCGGAGGGTGGGGAGCGGTCGCGTGGACTGACCCCAGCGCATTTAAGTTAGGAGGCGTATCGGGAAACAGGATTCTCTCAACCCCTCATTCATAACATGCAGACACAGAAACAAAGGTTTTCAGCACAAAAGTGAAAATTACTTTTCAGCTGTTCCAGCATCTGGTGCCTGCTCATCCTCCTGTCGATCTTCTGGTCGAGGATGGCCACCATCCAGAACCCTGGTTTTGATCATCTGGTGTGTGTACTATAAGGTAGCCCAACCTAATCTGCTATCATTGGACTCTTCGTGGTTGTGTGTCTAACCTTTCCCTCAAGCAGCCTGCTTCACCATCGGCACCGTGACCGCAGGCCTCTTCTCCCCTGGCGCCAGTTCAAACACCCCAACACCCGAAACACTCTCTTTCGCCTCGACAGCCTCCTCTTTGACCTCCTTGGGTTGAATGACCTTTCCTTCTAGTCGAGAATCCCCTGCCTCCATCGGCGCATACAGGCTCAGGAGTTCGTTCAGTCTCTCCCTCTGCACACAGTTCTCAATCTTCCAACTAGCCGCCAGCTCATCCAGTTCTTCAAACGTCTTGCCCCTAAAGTACTCTGCCCACTCAGGGATCATGTACTCAGCCATGGTGATGCCGCGAATACCGCGGAAGACGTGCATGTGCATGCGCCACTGCCAGGGGTACTTCTTGCTATACTCCGCGGGGACGTTGTCCTCGAACCACTTGTGCAGGGGGCCGAAAAGACCCTCTTGGAGGTGGGCATCGTCGTAGGCCCACGAGTCGACGGCGAGGTCGCGCTTCTTGCGGATGATGGGGGAGAGGAGCTTGAGCCACGGGGATGAGGGGGAGACGTATGCAAGGCCCATGACGTTGATGTCCTTGTAGCACCAGATGCTCCATGCTAAATGTGTAAGTAATTGGTGGAATTGGAGTTAATGGAGGCTTACCGATGCTTTCGGCCGTGTAGATGGCCATCTGCTTGTCTAGCATGTTGAACCGCTCGTCGTTCTGGACTTTGTAGTCGGGGTTGTACTCCTCCCTCTCGTAGATGGGACCAAACTCGCCTACTTGATCAGTAACAGTCTCATAACCAGGAATGTTATCTTACCGTTCCATACTGGGACTCCACGCTCCTTCATAAAGGCCGATTTTCTATCATACATCTTCCGGATGTACTCATCCTGCTCCTTCAGCCCCTGATACCTACCGATTCTGTTGGGGAACCCGAAACCACAGTAATCGTGGATCGCGTACACAGAATTCGGAAACACATCTGTGAAACCCGAAAAGTCCATGCTGAAAGTGTTTCCCTCCAGAAATAGGATGTGATCAGGGTCAACCGCCCTCACAGCAGGTACTATCCTATCGTAAAACGAGAGCAGCCGTGTCCACTGCTCGTCGGCCGGTTCGTTCAACAGGTTATATCCTGCGATCCAAGGATTGCCCTTGTACCGCTTGGCAATAACTTCCCACAGGTGGACGACTCTATCTTGGAAGTGCTTGTGGTCCCAGAATGCCGCGTATCCAGTCGGGTTGTCAGAGTGCCAGTCCTGGTTCTGGCCGCCGGGCGCTGAGTGGAGGTCTAATATGGCATAGATCTTGTACTTTGTGCACTAAAAGTCACAGGAGTTAGCTAAGTCAATTAATAATGATCTTGGAAACTTACAATCTCAATTGCTCTATCAAGATGCTTGAAGCCCTCCTCCTTGATGACAAAGGGATCCATGTCGTCCTCAAAGTGGTGGTAGTTAAATGATAGCCGGAGGCAGTTGAAGCCAAGCGACGAGAGAAACTCGCCGTCTTTATCTGTGAAAAAGTACTCGAGGAACTTGTCAAAGAAGAAGTCGTACTTTTCGCGACCGAGTACCTTGAGGAGGGCTGCGCGGATCTGGCACTCTCGGCCGGGGAAGCCGTTGATGAAGTTTTCCATCATCATCCAGCCGCCGAGAGTGGTCTGAAAGTGTCAGATTGAGCTGATGATGTATGGTGCTATAGGGTAGGTGAGACTTACGCCTCGGAGGAGGACGGGCTTGCCATCTGCATCGACGATGCTAGTCCCTGACGTTCTCAGCAGTCCGGTAGCCATTTTGACTCAGAAGATAATGTAGAGAAATTACAAAAGAGTGTTTTGGGTAGAGAAGAGTGTCCAGGGAGAGCAGAGCCCCTAAATACCCACCTGTTATCTTTATCGTCTCCACATGAACCGTGCATCCTTCAACCTTGTTCGGAAGACGTTCAGCTGATCATCTCATGCTGTCATGACATGCTCCATCAGATAATAGCCTAAATGGTTCATTTTCTAGCGGCCCCGCTGAATGGGGAGTTTGAGACATGATGAATGTGTAAGTGTTGGGATCTTGGCTGTGTAGATGTAACACCTCCTGACTACCCAACTTGCCAGCATCCCTGCGTGTTAGTTCCGCGAAGAAACAACCTTCTCTCTTGCCAATCCTCGTCATCGGTAAGAAAAACACCTCATCTGATGAACGCCACTCGGTTCATCCTCGTCCTTGTCTTCCTCATCATCTGCCGTGTCGTCCAAGTGATGCCATTGCCCACCCAAACTAGAAAATCATCCCCGACGCTACGGCAGCTGATGGAGGGTCAAAAAGTGGAGACCTTTCGGGCTTGTGATTTAGCTCCCCCGAAGCAACATCATTGGCCTAACTAGGGGATTCTTCTTGCGGGGGAGGATCTCCACGGGCTTCAAAATACCACTCCCACCGACTTTACTAGTCATGACCACTGACTCAGCCAGGTACCATGACACGAAAAACCTTGCCAGATCCCCATGGGGAGCCCTTTAGGACTTCTCCGTTCTTGCTAATGCCTGTGGGGGAAATCACCCCGGTCTCTCAACATCAAGCCGCCCAAGTCCCGTTTCCATCTCCTGGTCTCTGATCCTGTTTTTGCTGGGTAGAAGGAACTCAATTACCTACATTAGCCGAGGGAGTCTAGTGGCGTCGTGTCCTTTGATGCCCTGATATAAAGAAGCTCTAGATGCCACTTGAACCAGCATCCCTCAAGCACTCGACATCACCCCTTCTCTCCACATCATGAATGCCCTCCGTCAACGTCTTCCCGCCCCCCGGCAGGACCAAGCAGCCCGCAAAGCACGCAAGCAAGGCGGCGATGCCCCAGCAAAGGACTCGTACGAGCCCTCTCGTATGGCCCAGCTTGCAGCGGAAGCACCACCATGGTATCACTCCGCAGCCCGTCGACGGCTCTACTTTCTCCTCTTTCCAGCAGCTGTCGTCTCCTACGCAACCAGCGGGTATGTTCTGCTCATCATCACCACCATGGTTGTGTTGCTAATATCCTCCTTTCAACAGTTACGATGGAAGCATGATGAATTCGCTTCAGACAGTCTCCTACTGGGACGATTTCTTCGACAACCCACGCGGCGCCCAGCTCGGCCTCATGAGCTCCATCATGTCCCTCGGTTCCATCTGCTCCACCCCCATCGCCCCCTACGTCGCCGATAGGTTCGGTCGCCGCTGGGGAATCACCGTCGGGAGCATCATAATGATCATTGGGGCGGTCCTCCAGTGCGAGAGCGTCAACTTTGCCATGTTTGTTGTGAGCAGGTTCATCCTGGGTTTCGGGCTGTCGTTTGCGACTACTTCTGCGCCGAGTCTCGTCTCTGAGCTTTCACACCCCAAGGATCGCGTCACTGTAACGGCCATCTGCAATACTTGGTAGGGCTCACTCCATTTGTGGAAGTAACATTGCTAACCCCTACAGTTGGTTCCTTGGTAGCATCGCAGCAGCTTGGATCACCTTTGGCACGCGTCGAATCCCCAGCACCTGGTCCTGGAGGCTTCCTTCACTCCTCCAGATGGCACCTAGCTTGATCCAGCTGTCTACCATCTGGTTCCTGCCTGAATCTCCCCGATGGCTCATGTCCAAGGACCGCGATGATGAGGCCCTCGCCGCCTTGAAGCGTTACCATGGAGACGGTGACGAAACCGAGCTTGTCCGACGTGAATACGAAGAGATCCGCGCTGCAATTGACAATGAGAAGCGTGAGTTGTCTAAGCACCAGAGATGACCGTTTACTAACCCCGTCCCAGTCTCCGGCGCAACAACCTGGAAGTCAATGGTCAGCACTAGTGGTAACCGATACCGCATGTTCCTCGTCCTCTGCATGGGCTTCATGAGCCAATGGTCAGGCAATGGCCTCATCGCCTACTGTAAGTGTCGCCTATCCCCCCCTCAAACACCATCTAATGGCCTTAGACCTCTCTCGCGTCATGGACTCGGTCGGCATCACAAACAAAAACATCCAGGCCCTCGTCAACGGCCTCATCAACGTCTGGAACTTTGCTCTCGCCCTCACAACCGCCTTCTTCGTCGAACGTGTTGGCCGCCGCCCTCTCTTCCGTGCGTCTACTCTCGGCATGCTCACCGTCTTTACTGCCTGGACAATCGCATCTGCCGAGTTTGACAAGACGGGCGCCAAAGCGGCGGGTATAGCAGTCATGGCTCTCATCTTTGTCTTTCAGATGTTCTACTGCATTGCCTTTTCGCCCCTGCCGGTCGCCTACTCTGTTGAGGTTCTGCCGTACTCGATCCGCGCAAAGGGAATGGCTACATATGTGTTTTCTACAAAGTGCGCTGTCTTTGTGAACCAATACGTCAACGTGAGTCCCATCTCCTTGTATCTCTAATTGTTGGCTTGAGTTGACATTTGTAGCCCATTGGCCTCGACGACATTGGCTGGAAGTACTACCTTGTCTACGTTGCCATCCTCGCTGTGGAGAGTTTCATCGCCTATGGATGGTTCCTCGAGACAAAGGGCAAGGCTCTTGAGGAAATTGCCGTCATCTTTGATGGTGAGGCTGCGGATGTTCAGGTGACTGACCTGAAGAATGATGGTCTCGTGGAGCAGGATGAGAATGTCGAGCGCAAGGTCTAGTGTCATTATAGGTGATGCAGGCTTATGGAAGAAATCAAGAGGTGCAATAGGATAGTTTGTACTCAACCAGTTCTATACTTGGACTTTGCGAGCAGAGATCGTGAAGCCATCTTGATATGTGGCCGTGGTTATTGATGTTCCTTGAATACTACTCAACATAGCATCGCCAGCAAATCAATCACGCCTGCCTCAGTCCCACCAGTGTAACTTGGAACACATCCTTCTCAGCGCTATCCTTTATTAAGCAGACATCCGCTCCCTACACGCTTGATCTAGCTTTTCTAGTACCTCCAAATGCCAGCCAAACTCCTCGACGCTAACCCCAAACTTTCTCAAATTCCTCTTCCCTACTAGAATCGTCTCCTCGATATCTCCCGGCAAAATCTCCCTCAACACATCGCAAAACGTCGCAATTCGCAGTATCATGACCATCGTAAAGGTACTGCGACGACTATTAGAACAACAGTTGCTTCATGAAGGGGAGCGTTAACTTACACCATGCCGCTCGCAAATAGACACGTTATCCTATTGACAGGATTCGTATCAAACACGCCGATAAAGCCCTTGCATCCCTCTAGGCACATCCTACACCTCTCCAGTATCGCCTCTCTGCACGGGTGCGTGTGAAAGTGCCCCATGTTGAGCAGGACGTACTCGATAAATGGCCTGTGGACAATGTACTGCCCAGCGTAGTACCGTCCCTGAAGCCGGACAATGTTCCACGCGTGATTGCCCAGGCGCCTCGACGTTCCTGGGGATGCCTCCTCCCCCGGCTGCTGCTGGTCCTCGGACCGGCTAAGCAAAACGTCCGGGAGGTTGCGGTAAATGGTGCTGTGGTAGGACCAGAGGTCGTCGGTCGTGCGGAGGAGCCAGTTGGCGTAGTTTGTCCGCGTCATGCGGAAGTGGTCCTTGCTGTCGTAGACGACGCTGTTGACGTGGTTGAGGAACCGCCGGATGGCGGCGTTAGTGCTGATCTGGAACGCGACTAACTCCTCCGCGGGATCTAGCGACGCGTGCTCTGGTCTAGGTGTGGTAGTCTCGGTAGATTTACCAGGTAGAGCGCCTTGGATGGGGTACGGGACGAGATCCTCGTAGCGGGCAATGCCCGAGGGCAGAGTGATGGATATTTCAGAGACAAAGTCGCCCTCGAAAATGAAGGCTACCCAATACAGCCGACGGAATGCTTCGGAAAAGACGTCGTTCTCGTTTGAGTCGATGAGGGTCCTAGCGGAGTGAGCGACATCACCAAGACGACCAGGTTCGAGCGTACCTCTTCGCCAAAGCCTCACATTTCACAGCCGTGGCATGTGCCCAGTGAAATGAGTCCGACACTTGACCTCTCGCTCCCATGTATATACTAGACATGTCAGCACCTCTCGATATCTAGATGGATGGCCTGTTACCTAGCAAGCATGGCACACTGCGTCGCCTCGAGCGTTAGATCCGAGGAGATGTGCCCCATTAACAGCTGTGCCTTCTGCCACAGCTGAACGTATGGAGGTTCTGCCGAAGAACCCTGGCTTTCCTCCACAGTTTCTGCTGATCGGACCGGTCGTTTCCTAGGGGCCAAATCGCCCAAACAAAGCACAAGCAGCAAAAGACAGTAAAGAGCAGGCGACACGGCATGACCACTTTCTTCATCACGTCCTTCAGAGTTAGAGACCCGATGCAGAACGTCCAGCATCTCATCATGCGACAAGAGCGGGAAGAACACATTGACCTCTGCAAAGTACGAGTCCAACATGCACCGATACCTCTCGAAAGAATCTCCAAACCCAGAGATTCTCCAAGATTCAGGAGGAAACGGCTTCGGTTCTTGGTCAACCCTCCGCTGGAAGAAAATGTCGGTCGCCTCAGTCGAAAGAACATTCCCATGAGAGATCCTCGTCGGGGCGATATCCGAGAGTAACTGACGCACAACAGGCCAGTTAAACACGTGATTCGCACAAGCCGTGTGCGATAGCGGGATCAAGATCTGAGAATCCTGCTGCTCCATCTCTAGCGCATCATTCCCACCGTCACCCTGCCACCCTGCTCCAGACGACTGATGAGTCGCAGTCTCATCTCGCCCGCCGCCGAATCCCGGCGCCGCAAAGATCCGATCCTCGAGCAGCTGTATCCTCTCGAGGAGGATGAGCGTGTTGGCCTCGATCTTCGGCTGTTGCGAGTCCCTGTACACGCAGGCGACGTTCTGGGTCACGCACAAGCTGCACTTTGGCTTGGCGGCGTCGCATCGCGTCTTCCGAGCGCGGCAGTTTGTGCAGGCCTGCCAGACGCGGCGGCGAGGGGGGAAGTACTGAGAGGTAGGGAATGATGTTGAGCTCATGGCATTTCGGGCTTGATGTTGAAAGGATAAAGTGAAGGACGGTGAGCCGGAGGAAAGGCGTGCTAGGCTATTTTAGGCCACTAAGTAATTTCTCTGCATTTAACAACCTTTCCTTAGTTATAAGCCTTGCTTTAATAATACTTTTTTATAAAATTTATATATGAAATAATATAAGAAATATTAAAGGGTAAATATATATTTTTAGTTTTATTAATACT
>JABEEN010001252.1:0-43993 GCA_013363205.1 Fusarium tuaranense | reverse complement strand
TTATATATTAATAGCTATATTTTTTTATTATTATAGCTAATAGCTTTAATATTATTGCAGCCTATATAAAGAAAGTAGAGGTATTTATTAGCGATACAAAAGATGCGAATCTATGGAGTGAGACAGCCCCAGCCGGCGGCGAACCCGATAAGACGGGCCAAAAGCAGGATCAACCTACAGCTCATGGCCTCTTTTAACGAATTCATCCTAGACTATCAGGTCCAGTGCTCGAACGTGCTCTTCCTCGTTGACAACTTCTGTTACGACGAGAAGAAGGATCTGTATGCGGCCACTGCCAGGTGTAGTTATTGGTTCATTGGGTAGAACTCGAAGAAGCCGAGCCATTTCATGGCACTCAGAAAGGCCAAAGAGGGTTGGCAGACGCGACAGCATCGTTTTCAAGAGCTCAATGTCAATATCAAAGTATCATAGAAGTTTCCCGAACCAATGGCTGAGTTTCCACAAAAGATCGTGACCTGGTTTTCTGCCAGCAAGGGAGCAGCACCCACTGAGACTGGGGCCATCTGTCACGCGCTATGTATGACGTGAAGCGGGATCTCAATCATGTTCCGCACAATGTGCAAGCCGACCAATATGCGCAGCTTTTGAATGGACAGCAGCCAGTCGCCATTGGCACAGCACCCATGGACGCACTGGTGGCCTAGGCGGGAGCCCACTAGCAATGTGACAAGAACAAGAACAAGGAAGCGCTCAAGAGTCTCGAGGCTATCTTGTTGAGCCGCGATGACGGCGTCGAGTCTCATGCCCAGGTGTCAGACCTGATGTATAACTGGAACTTTGCGCGCTTTGATGGCGGAGACCAGTAGTTATCACCCAGCAGCCGGTTGGGACAAGGGGACAGCCGAGGTTGACCGCCTGTGGAGATATAATATGTGCGAACTCGGCCCCATAGTTTCGCGTGCATTGTCACAGTATAGTACGAACGCTAAGACCCTCAATACCTGCCAAAAATGTCCGATGGTCTTACTTCCTCGTCCAAGATGGTCGACTACGCCTTGTTCATTGGCGATCATCAAGGTGATCAACCTGAGGAGGATATATTATATCAACAACACAAATCAGAGCGTGAGAACCTTAGAAAAACCCCAACCCTCTACTCCAACTTAGAGTTTAGACTAAAAGCACCGGACCCGCCCCGAAGGCAAAAGACTTGTCTAAAAGGGGTAATACTCGGACTTTGCGAGTCAAAGGCCCCGGTAGCGTCAACTGTCCCCCATGCTTCCCCAGAAAATCGGTGCGGAGGCTGCAAAGTCACCCCATGGGGATCCAGCCTCTCACGACCTGGACTTGAGTTACTACGTAGTAATTGTCTCAACTGATCAGCTGCTTTGTCGATGCTTAGCGAGGGGAGATATCGGCCCGATAAACTCAATTTCTTCTAGGTGCTCGGGCAACCCAACTTAGCTCTTGCAGTCCAGACCTTTCCTCAATGCCTCTGTCCGAATAATTCCCCTTCGGTTCTGTGGCGAGACTATCTTCCCATCAGGCGACTGGGCAAAACAGCGTCGTTTGGAGACACCGCATTGATCGACTTCACTTTTGTTGACCACCAATTTCTATATATGTGTTCCCCAGATCATCGAAAATAGTTATCTCCAGATCGACACCACCCGCCTCGATTTGGATTCGAACCTTTCTTCATACCTGTTGAATTACCCGACACCACTCCCCTTACACGATGGAGAAGCATGAGTCGCCCTCGGTCAACCAAGTTGAGCTCGAGAAGACCTTGACCGAAGTTGCCAAGGTAGCGACAATCCATAACACCAAGCTCCAAAAGGCTGCTTTGGAAGGCACTGCCGATGAACACGAACTCAGCATTCCTGATGCCATCCGAGCTTATCCCCAGGCCATCATGTGGGCGCTTGTGTCGTCTACCTGTGTCATCATGGAAGGCTACGACACGAACCTCCTTTCCAATTTCTTTGCCTATCGTAAGTACCTACCTACTGTCTTAAACGTGAAGATGCAAACTGGTTGCTGACTACTGTACCAACTCTAGCGTCGTTCTTGATTAGGTACGGCCGATTCGTGGGAGTTACTCCAGAAACCCCAACGGGATACCAGTTGACCCCGGCTTGGCAAGCCGGACTATCTCAGGGCGCAGGAGTCGGCTCTGTGTTTGGCTGCCTGATGTGTGGCTACTTCGTGTCCAAGTATGGCTCTCGACGGGTGCAGCTAGCCGCTCTGGCTGCCCTCACTGCCTTCATCTTTATCGTCTTCTTTGCCCCCAACTTGCCCACGTTGGTTGTTGGCGAGATCCTCTGCGGTATCCCATGGGGCATTCTCGCCACAACGGCCCCGGCCTACGCTTCGGAAGTTCTACCACCAGTTCTTCGAACCTACATGACGTCGTATACGAATATGTGCTTCATCATTGGCCAGCTGATTTCCGCTGGTGTTCTCAAAGGACTCTCCACGCGCACTGATGAATGGGGCTACAAAGTTCCCTTTGCCTTGCAATGGGTCTGGCCCGTCTTTCTCATTCCTCTCATCTGGATCTCGCCCGAATCTCCCTGGTATCTAGTCAGAATGGGCAAGCTGCAGGAAGCCGAAGAGTCTCTGCGCCGCCTACAATCGCCAAAGGCCACCAACGTCGATCCTCAGAAGACACTTTCCACCATCATTTACACCAATAACCTCGAGGAGCAGTTAAAGGTCGGAACCAGCTACTGGGACTGCTTCAAGGGCTTTGAGCTCCGCCGTACCGAGATTGCTTGCGTCGTCTTTGCTGGTCAAATTCTGTGTGGAATCTGCTTCGCCTATAACAGCTCCTACTTTTTCTCCCAGGTTGGTCTTGGAACGAGCACGACCTACTCTCTTGCGCTTGGAGGAACCGGCTTGGCATTCTTTGGCTGTCTGGTCAATTGGTTCGTCCTTATGCCAAACTTTGGCCGACGAACGATTTACGTCTGGGGCATGGGCGGCATGTGTTTTGTGCTCATTCTCATCGGTATTCTTAACGTCTGGACTCACATCTCAGCCGTCGCGATGACACAGGCCTGTCTCACCCTCCTCTGGACTTTCATCTTCCAGCTATCTGCCGGCCAGCTTGGCTGGGCTCTCCCTGCCGAAGTGGGCTCGACTCGCCTTCGACAAAAGACCATTTGTCTCGCTCGCGACTCGTCTAATATTATGGGCATCATCGGCGGCACTCTGCAGCAGTACTTTATGAACCCGCAGGCGTGGAACCTCAAGGGTTATACTGGATTTGTCTGGGGCGGTACTTGCTTTGGCATGTTTGTTTGGAGCTACTTCCGTCTGCCTGAGACCTGGAACCGGTCGTACCACGAGCTCGATATTCTGTTTGCGAAGAAGGTTCCAGCGCGCCAATTTGCGACTACCGTTGTCGATCCTTTTGATACAGCTGTCATTGATGACATCACTGGCAAGAGTAACAACGAGGTGGTCTAATTACTCGGTGTACATACAAGGGCATGAGTTGATAGGAGGTGAGCGTGGATATCGTTAAGGAGAGGTAGGGGTAAGCTACTATACTATAGTGAAAAATAAACCATTTAAATATGAACATCTAAGTATAATCTATATATTAACTGCTGCTTAACGTAAGAGGCTGTAACATGTCTGGGCAACCATTGTGTCGGGCCGAGATTGAGGCATTTATATGGAGGCGTGCAGTGAGGGGGGCTCCATTGGGGGGCATGTGATGTAAAAAAAGCTAATTGATGTTTCGCGGAGAACCAAGTGTCCGTCCAGCAGAGCCGCAGTGATCCGCCAGACTTCATCTCCTCCCAATTGACGATCAATCAATCACTCCCAACTTAACTCCCCATGCAACTCCACCCCAACATGGCCGGCAACCGAGAGAAACCTCGCCAGGCGTGCGATAGCTGCCGATTCCGCAAGGTCAAATGCGATCGCGGGCAGCCATGCAAGAATTGCCACGCCGCGGACCTACTGTGCCAGTACCTGTACAACATCAACCGCAAGGGCCCCAAGGAGGGCAAGGGACGTAGGCAGTTGGAGCTACGGCGGAGGCTGGCCGATTTTGGCAAGAGTTCGAGTCCGAGTTCCTTTCAGACCATGACCCAGGATGCGGCGCCACTCTGGTTCGAGGGGGCAAGCAGCAGCCGCAGTCCGGAGAGTCCTACGCCAACATCGACTCAAGTCATCACTCAGCACAACACCTTCAACACGGCTTTGCCTTTAATTAATCAACTGCCGGAGATATCGGGTCAAAGCAGCTTGCTATCCGTCTCACTCATCGCCCACATCCAGCTCTTCCTCAAAGTCATATTCCCGATCATGCCCGTTATCGACGGCGACGAGCTCCTCGCTGACGCAGGCCGGCTGGAAGAGCTACCCCCCTCACGATACGCACTCATTCTTGCGCTCTGCGCCGCCACTAGGATGCAGTTGGGGATGGATAATGCCCTAATTGGCCAAGGACCGGAGGTAGACATACCGCCGGAGCCGCATCTGACAGGCGAGATGCTCATTAGCCTTGCCGAGACGTCGCTCCGCCAGTATAACGTCATAGACGATATGACCCTCGACTCCATACTAACTTCCTTTTTCCTCTTTGCAAGCTACGGAAACCTTAATAATCCTCGGCATGCGTGGTTCTACCTTAACCAAAGCATCTCGCTTGCTCAGTCAATGGATATTACCCACGAGACAGGGTACCACGATCTACCCGATATCGAACGGGAAAAGAGACGACGCGTCTTCTGGTTGCTCTTTGTCACAGAACGGTAAGGCCCCTGGTAAGCAAGGCTTGTGCAACAGCTGATCAACAGAACCTTTGCCCTCCAACACCGCCGTTTAGTTATACTCCGCAGCTCTATCACAAAGCCCCGGATTATCGATTCGGATTGTCCCATCGTTATGAACGACTTCATAAACCACATCCGCCTCTTCGAGTCCCTGCCCTGGTCGCTCTACGAGTGGCAGAACCCCGGCGATAGCAACCAGGTCGAGGACCTGTCGCTCGTACACACCATCAACGACAAGCTGTGCACCATCCAGGCTGACCAGAGCGTCATCCCAAGCCAGCGCTTCGATACGCTCATCACGCAGCAGTGGCTAAGGATATGCATGTGGCGCCTCGCAGTCGGGAAGAAGCCGTCGTCGTCGTCGGCGTACAACTTTGGGGTGCTACTGCCGCCGAGCCTACCGATCGATGCTGGCAAGATTATCATGTCGGCTCTGGGATCTGTGGGCCCGAAATCAAAGGATTGTCATGGAATTGGAATGGTGAGTAAGAGGCCGTCAATATTGAGCCAAGCTGGATGACACATTCTAGGAACAAAAACTCTTTGACGTCGGCGTCAGTCTTGCGGATAGCGCCATGCTACCGAGCTGGAGCTGCTCATCTTTCGAAACCGGCCCTCAGGACCTGCTCTGCGCAGTCATAGGGTCCCTATCTACTATCCGCGGATGTCAATCACATCTCTTGCCTACACTGCTCAAATACTCTGAAAGCGTACTGGGACTCATAGACCTAACCCCCCATATTGACTTGCGGCTGGAAATGCCACAGGAGACAGAAACAGCCACCCCAACTGCTATTGTCAAGGACACATCAGCACAGGATGAAGAGCTGGATAAAGAGCCGGATGAAGACCCAATCGACCTGTTAACCTGGCTGTCTGGAGATGAATTAGGCATATTGGACATGAGCACACCATTGCTAACTTAGGAACATGCCTAATGTATCTATATAATAGCCACGACTTGCTCCGTGATACAACTCTTTCCATTAGATCCAATCCGCCTACCACCAGCATCAGGATTAATGGACATATGATAAGAAAGTATAATTACAACTCTCTCAAACAAAGCCGGCCTATTATTTACAGAAGAATCCTTCGAAAATTTCCGAAGGAGCAGTGCCAATGCAGCTTCCTCGGAATTTTCCAAGGGCATAATAAATTGAACCCTGTCCCAACACTGGTCCCGTTCTCTGGGTTTTCCCGAGTCCACTAGTTGGAAAGAAATAGATCCATAAACTACACAGCTTGAATGGCGAGGTCAATGGGAACATAACTTCCTTGTCGAGCAGCCAGAGAACCAAGGTGCAGAAGGAAGTAATTACCCAACAATTGAAAAGCCGAAAAGTAGCTCCAAACACCACCAGTAGCATAACACACCGGGTCATTGTCATCGTTAAAGTCCTCAATACAAGTCATTGCTGGTGCGCTGCATTTCAGGAGGCCTCCATCCGCCTGTCCTAGGTCACAGGTGACAGGCGCCTCGTTAGAGCGGGGCGACGCGTTGCAGGTATATAACGAAGCTGATTCTAGGTAAGGGCTATAAAACCCACATATCTCGTTGCCGTCGAGTAAAAGGGAACCAGTGCCCTCCTCGATGGAAAGGACACCGACTGGCGCGTTGCCAGGGTTGTATGAGCCCAAGGTTATGCTGCCATACTCTGGGGGTTGAAGCCTGGCTGGTGTACCATCTGCCCACCCACCCTGGGCGATTGCGTTGAAGTTCCCAAGGACTGGAGAAGATGTAGCAGTGGCAGATGAGGTTGTCGCATCGGACGTGGCGGAAGATGTGATGGAAAGGGTGGTTGAACTAGTCGAGACAGTTATCGATACCGTCGTCGAGTCAAAAGTGGATGATGAAACTGTCGAGTCTGTAGTAGAAGATGTGCTAGGGAGAGCCGAGAGACTTGTTGACTGGGATAAGGAGCTTGAGTCGGCAGACGAAGTTGCAGATGAAGTTGCAGATGAAGAGGGCTCAGATGTTTCTATTGAAGTAGATGAGTCAGCGGTGACGACATTGTTCATGTTGGTGAGAAACTGGTAGTCTTCTAGAGACTTACCTGAAGCACTCGGCATGCATGGACCTGCTACCGCGCCAAAGGCAAAGGCCAGCGAGAGCCAAACGCTGCAATGCATTTTGTTGAATCTGCCAATAAACGAGAGACAAGAACGAAATGGTTAGAAGGGATGGAAACTGCTTGGCACGCGAGCATGGCTGACTTGCTCTCTTATTTCTTGCCATAAGGGGGAAGAAAGCAGCTGCAAGAGAAGTGATCTACTCAGGAAGAGCATTAGTGAGGAACTAGTGAAACTAATAAGATGCATTATTGACAAGTTATTGGCAAGTCTCCACTGGCTGGAGAGCCGAGACTTGACCTGGGAAATTAGCGCGCTAGCCGATCCGATGAAATACAACTTCTAGACCTGCCCATCGTCATATTCAAGTGGCCAGTGCGCCGAGACAAAGATGCGTGAACTACGGGATACCCTATAGAGACATGAAATGGAAGAGTCTAGTTCTAAAGGCGCCAGGATTACCTGTCTGCTCTCTTTTCTAACCCCTTCGAGGGCAAGTAATTCCTATGCGTATTTAATGGCACTAGCAGAACTCAGGTGTAATTTATAATAACGTGGTGGCCTAATACTTCCGCCTAATATCTATCTATATAATCAAGGTAATCCACCCACCTTGCACTCTCAGCCTAATAATACAATTCTCTATATCCCATGCAATAACCTTCCCACCCTATAATTCTATCATCGAGGAACTCGAAACAGCCAGTAAAAGCCACATGTCGCGGCAATATTAAAGATAATAAATACCCAACCAATTCCGAAGTTCCTCCATCTATCGTCATATGCCATGTCAAACTGCGACAGAAACTGATCGGTTGTTGCCATGGGACAATACTGACACTCGTTGGTCGCCACGGGATCAGCCAGGTATCCTCCCACGCGCTCGACAAAGGCCGACAAGAAAGAGGTGCAGTTGAGATCTTCATGTCGTGGTACATGTACCAATTCTTTGGACGTACATGTTACAGCAGACCCGTGCAAGCCTGTAGTCAATGCTCCACTGACCAGGTACGTCAAGGGAGACACTCGATACATGAAGTCGCGCCAGATGGAGGGGAGGTCGCCACGAGCTACTCCGACACCACAAAAAGCCATGCAAAGAACAGAAACGAGAGAGGCAGGGACTCCAGCGAGGTCAGCTGTTTCGATGGCTGAAATGGCGAGCTGGGAGAAAGTCGAGATCCATAGCATCAGTTGCCAGAGAAAGAGGAACACAGTGAAGCCACGGATGTGTATATCGTCAGACGTTGTATTCTTGACGAAGCCTGCGGGATAGTACCAGCAGAAAAAGAAGATGGCAGCCGCGAGGGTATTCCAGATGAGTTCAATTAGAACATTGGAGAGGATAAATGCTAGTTAGGGTACATAAGCGTAATTCTTTACTTGATATAGGTAGGCGATAAATGGGCAAACTTACTGGTCCAACGATAAATCTTGGATGGCCTCTCTCGAACCTCGTAAAGAGCGCGTTGAGGTATAAACATGGGCATGATCTGCTTACTGAAAGGATTGAAGATTAGAAGACACATGAAAATGGCGTAGAGCTGGTTCTGAAGGCCTTGGAGACTGTTGTTGGCATGGAAACTGAATCCAATGAAAAGAGACTGTATGGAGAGTGATCAGTTGGTTGAAATGGAAAAAAGAAAACGAACAAAGACACTTACAAACAAAATAACAACAGATAATTTGGACCAGATATAGACGGGCGATCTCCAGAAATGCTTGGCTACTCTCAAAAAGACTTGATGAAACTGCGCCCAGAAAGAAACCACAAACTCGCCTTGATGGGATGCATCAGCGGCAGGAGAGTCAGATGAATTGGCGATAGGTCCCTTGGAACGTAATTGGGCAAGCTCTTCTTTGACGGCGGAATACTCAGCAGACCTCCGCCAGATATCGAACCATTGAGGACCTTGGGCAGACGGAAGGGTAGATTTCAGCATCCACTCTGCAGGATTTGCCTCGGGCGGGCAGGGCGAGGCGCCGTTTCTCTCGAGATAGTCGATCATGACGCGGCTATTATGACCAATTTCTATTTTGTGTAAGAGTTGGCTTGAATGAATTCAAGTCGGACAGGATGACAACTTACCACCAAAGTATACAGTTTTGCCACCAGGCTGTAGCAGTAAGAGTCTATCAAACCGGGAGAAGAGCATTGCTGATGGCTGATGAATCGTGCACAAGATAGCTTGCCCACTCCGCGCGAGTCTCTCTATCAAGTCGCAGATAGCCCAAGACGTTTGAGAGTCAAGACCAGAAGTCGGCTCGTCGAAGAAGATGAGAAGTTGCGGTCTTGCGGCGAGCTCGATGCCGATAGTTAAGCGCTTGCGTTGCTCGACATTTAAACCTTCCCCGGGAACACCTATGATGGCATCAACGTACTCGGCCATATCCAAGATGGACACGACTTCGTCCACATAGGCCAGCTTTTCAGATGATGGGATCTCCTCGCTTTGTCGCAGAAGGGCGCTGAACTCCAATGCTTCCCGGACGGTCATGGTGTTGAGATGGAGATCCTGTTGCTGAACATAGCCAATCTGGTGGGGAAATGATCTATCAGTCTCTTGTCCGTTGACCAAAGTGTGACCGCTTAGAACACCCGTCGAAACACGGCCAGCAAGTGAATCCAACAGAGTTGTTTTTCCTGCTCCTGATGCACCCTGTAACCCTAGTTAGCTCTCGTTCGTTTTTCCTCTGATGGTCTCGTACGTACCATGAGAACTGTCGTGACTCCAGGCTGCACCCAACCGTCCACATGATCCAAGATTCGTCGATTCTTTCCCTTGATACTGATATCATAGCAGACGTCTTCCCAGTGAAAGACAGACTTTCCACAGAGACTAGGAACCGCGTGTTTTAGCCCAGTAACTTCCTGGCTAGAGGATTCGATCGAGGATTTTGCCATTGGTTGCTGTCCAGTAAATTGATCTTCTAGATCCTTGCGATGCTTTTGAGCAGCAGGCGACGATTTACCGCGACGAAACACGAGCACCTCTCCTCGACTGGGTGCCGGGCTGGAGTATTCGGCGCTGATGACGTAGGTGAAAAAGAAGAAGAGCACGTAACCAAAGAGAATACCCACGTTCCTATTGTTGAGTTAGACATTACTAGATGAAAGTTATAATCTGGAGCATATACCTCCACTTGTGGGCATGGTAGTACTTATAAGTACCCCCGATGAATGCACCACCATCAACAACTGTCGAGCCCGGTACAGCCCCGACAACAGCACAAACGCTCTGTGAAGCTTTCAGTGTCTCATAACCGGGGCCAGACGGAATGACACGAGCGCAAGGGAATTCACGGCCATGGAGTTCATTGACCATCAAAGCCTCAAAGGCATAGGCAAGAGGATTGACGTAATTGATCCATCTCGCCCACCCCCGCATAGAGTCAACGGGAAGAACAAAGCCACTATAGAGCATTAGACCAAGTGTTAGAATTGTAGACGGCACCATTGCTTGATGTGACGTCCGCGTGAGACACGCAATTGTGCGGTATACACCTGACATGGCCAGCAAGACCAGATAGCCGATGAGGATGAAAAAGAAGACAGCACTAGCTTCTTGGCGCAACTGGGCTAGAAAGTATAGAATCGGGTTAAAGACAATGGTGTTGAGTGTCTTATACGGGAGTTCCATAATATAGCTTGCAATAGCTTCAGCGGACTGGTGATATAGGGCGTAATGGTTATGCTTCTCGACCACTGGGCGCTGGGCATATAGCGTGAGAACCTATAACGTATATTAGATCTTGTCGTCTTCCGTGCCAGGTAATAAATTTGGCAGTCAATGGCAGACCGACCTCGAGCTCACTGGCCAATGCGTTGAAGAGCATGGCAAAGAAGATCAACCCGCCACGATAGTAGAAGCTGCTCGTATCCGGGGCCAGGTCATAAAACATGCTGCCCAGCACAAAACCCATGACGAGGTTGAAGACCAGTTGCGAGACGGTATACTGAGGATCGGCCATCAGCCGCTTCCAGCTACGCCAGAGACACAGTCGAATCTGACCAAGATATGTGATCGTATATGGTGACTTTTCGCGTTGAGATGAGCTACGCTCTGCCTTGTGGCTTGTCGAAAAGGCTTGAAGGCGCACGTCACGAGGATGATCGTCTTGGTAGACGACTAGCTGGGCAACCAGAGCCTCGTGTTCTGGAGACTCTTTCCAGCGAGTAGTAAACTCTTCAGGGGTTCGGGGCACGATATCTTCCCACCCAGGACGGATTCGGCGCTCGTGAGGCGATGTCATGGAGGTGAGAAAGTCGGCCGTGGTTTGTCGCTCTGGAGCTGAGAGGAATTAGTGACTCTGTTTTACCCACGCATGAGAAGAAGCCGGGAACTTTGTTCTTACACTCAAAACCCAAGTTTTCAAAATACCGCTTTGCATCCTTTGTGCTCCCAAAGTAGATCTGGTGACCCTGGTATAAGACTGTGACCTTATCAAAGACCTATAATGATGAGTACTAGTCGGGTATATGTAAGAAATAGGGAACGACTTGCATTGTATGCGGACTGGGGGGCTTGATAAACGGCCACGATGGCTGCAATATCCATCACGTCAGCCTGTACCCGCAGTGTTTCGCAAAAGGAGATGGCGTTGTCACTATCAAGGCCACGGGTACTGTTATCCCAGCATTGCAGTTTGGCCCGGATAAGTGCTGCTTCAGCGATGCTGACACGCTTCCGTTCTCCTCCCGAGACGCCACGGATGAAGTCGTCGCCGACTCTGCTATCCATAGTGTGGGTAATGCGGAACATGGCCATGGTTACATCTCGTAGGATACGGGCAAACTGCTTCGACGTAAAGCCTCCAGGGACGACAGAAGGAACGCGAGCTCGGGCTGCAAATTCGAGCGTGTCGCCGACTGTCAGGGGCGGTAGGTGGACATCAACTTCGGCGTTGTACATGATGTCTCCGCGGAACCTCGTGTACATGTCCGCTGGGCCAATTCCTAGAGGGAAGGGGTTAGAAGGCATAATTGTTATGTAGGTCCCCTGAACATAGGTCACATACCTCGATAATTGAGGAGAGACTCTTTGGAGACCTCAAGAGCCTCGTTTCTCCCAGCAAGAGTCTTGAGCAGGGTCGAGCAGCCCGAGCCTGGTGGACCTAAAACAAGCAGCATCTCCCCAGGCTCGACGATGCCGTCGAACCCCTGCAAGATGTTGACTTTATCCTTTGTCCGCCCGGTTACTCGCCTGACCATGGAAGACACGGCACTCAGCAAGATATTGCCAACACTCTCCTGGTACTGATTACCCGTCGTGTAACCATAGATGTTCAAGTCCCTAAATGCCACACCTACAGTTCGATGTGGCGCGGCGTCTGGATCGGCGTCGAAAATGTCGATGAATGCTCTGGTCCAGGCCGAGACATCAAATTTAGGGGAGAAAGGGTCCAGGTTGCTTCCTTTGCGCGGGTTGATGGCGTTATTTTCACCATGTTCGGGGCGATGTGTTGAAGCTCTGGTCACCTGCCGGGCGATGTCCCCGATAGTTTCTTCCGTGTCGTCGACCGAAGTCTTGGACGAGAATGGTGGTGGTGTCGTGGCTGGGTGCATCTCTAGATAGATTCCTGTAGTGGCGTATATGTTTAAAACGACGAAAACGGGATGGATACTATTATGATACGATAGGGGGACTAGACTTTTATTATTCTCTTGTCGACGTCCTGACTAGTCTTGGCTATTCTTCAACTCAGGGACGTACAGGCATGGATCGGAGACTCGGCCTCGGAGTCGGGGTTGCCGTTAGCCATGGGTAGGTCCATAACTTGACACCGGTATTTGACTCTCTAGGATGCCGGTGCGACGTACAAGCGTACCCGTTTCATGGGATGGACTCTGTTGGCCGATTAATGTGACCAACTCCGGGCTCTTCGCGGCTTCGGTTCCTGAATTCGCTCTCTCGGCCCTCGGAGTGGGGCCATTCGCGTTCGGAGATTCAAGATATCTGATTGGATGAACCATAAATTCCTTCACGGGTCCGTGTGCAAGGGTCAGCGTGGTCTTCATGGGAGGACAGACAGCACAAACATTACATCCTGCTCTGAAGTTTGGTAGAAAACACCTACCGATTTGTCGGCTCTTATTACCCCCATTACTCACTCATTCAGCCGCATCAACACCATCACTACATGGTGGTTAAAACAGCATGAGCCACTGCACCGAAGGGTCAGCCCCTGGACGCGAATCCAATGCCTTCTGCTCGGGAATCGCCAGCCCTAATCCATCACCTATCACGTCAGCACAAGCAACTCCCATCGCCCCTGTCAACCCAGACATAACCCATCTCGCCAACCAGGTCAACAAACCCTCCTCAGCGACCCGATCATGTCTGTCATGCCGACATCGCAAGGTCCGCTGTGATAAGAAATTACCTTGTTCAACCTGTTGGCGAGTCCAAGTTCCCTGCATCTACCCCTTGGGACGCGCACCCAGGAGGACGGGTTCAAGTAATCATGGCACAAGCGCAACAACTATGCGCCAATCGGAAAATAACCTCATAGAGCGAATCAAGGCGCTTGAAGGCATAGTTGAAAAGCTTGGTGACTTGATGTCTATGGCCCCGGGGAACAAGTCTCGGTCAACACCCGTTCCCAACCATGCTGCATTTGAAACACGGATTCACTCTCGAGCAAACTCACCAGTTCGTTCCTCTGGTCAGGATATCAGCGGACTCGGTCCAGAAGGAGGTTACCTCTGCAGTGATCAACATGACCTAGCCAAAACACCAGCACTGCACCACAAATCTAGCCGGTTGGTGTTACATCAACGGAGCGGGCACAACGGATACGTCAATGGTATCTGGGCGAACATGGACGAAGAGGTATTTTCTTGGCTACAGATTCTTGCCGTAGTCCATTTCGCTAACGTGAGTAGTGGAGCTTTAATCACCAAGAGCCAGATCAGTTGAAAGATGACGACGTCGATGATTCCGATTTCGACAGCGTGGATGACGAAACCGCTCTTCACACCGGTTCAGCTGATTACTACTCGTACATATTTGGCTACCGTTCGGTGAACTTGGACTTGGGCATGTGTCTTCCTGAGCCACTGCATGTTCCATATCTGTGGTCCATCTATCAAGAAAATGTTGAGCCGCTTCTCAAGTCAGTTCATGTTCCAACCATGGAAAAAGTCTTCCGAGACGCTAGAAAGAGGTTTGATCAACTCTCGTCTGGATACCAAGCACTTATATGGGCTATATACTACGCTGCTGTTGTGTCACTCGAGCCTGACGATGTGCTGTCAAATCTCGGGGAAACCAAGAACGAAACCCTAGCACGATATCGATTCGCTGTTCAGCAAGCCTTGGCGAGGGCTGGTTTCCTCAACACCTCAGACATCACGGTCCTCCAAGCACTGTCGATCTTCTTGGCTGTCGTCAGGCATGAGGATGGGTCCCGTACCTGCTGGTCCTTGACGGGGCTTGCAATCCATCTTGCCCGGGGCATGGGCCTTCATCGAGATGGCTCTAATCTCGCCCTGAGCCCGCTCGAGAGAGAGATGCGGAGGCGTCTCTGGTGGGGACTCTTGTTCCTCGATGTCCGGTCTGCCGAGGAGCTTGGCACTGACTTGATCGTTGCCGAGTCGACCTTTGACACGCAGATGCCCTCCAACATCAATGATATAGACATGAGTCTGGACATGTCAGAGACCCTCCCGACAAGAGAGATATGCACAGATACCACCCTATTTCTAGTCCGGTGCGAAATCTGCAACTTTTCCCGTCGATTAATCGAAGCCGCATCCACCTTATCGACCTTAGAGGAGCAAAAGACGATGCTCGTGGAGACCTACCAACAGATGGACCACAGATTCCTCAAGTGGATAGATGAGACTCATCCATTGCACGACGTGGCTGGTATGCTCTCACGTTCCCTCAGGGCCAAGATGTGTTTTGTCATCTATCATCCAGTGTTATTACCGCAACCTGGCACAAAGAGCGACCTGAGTGAAGAGATACGAGAATATGTCTACTCAGCAGCCGTCAACATTCTTGAGTATAACCACCTTCTCGACTTAGATGTTCAGTTTCGGCAATACATATGGCTTCTCCATACGTATACCAACTGGTACGCTACTGCCTACTTTTTAATCGAGAGCTATCGCCGCCCGTGGACACCACTTGTGGAGCGAGGCTGGCACGCTCTCCACGGCTACGAAAGGTTCAAATCCGACTGCATGAAGCCACCTGCATACGAGTCAGTTGTGCTTCCTATGAAGAGGCTTTGGTTCAAGGTTGGCAAACATCGAGCCAGCGAAATTGTGCGTCTCGCTCATGACCTTGAAGAGGCGAATCGTCTCGACCAAACTGAACGTACAACTATTGCCACTTTCCCCTTTGGTGATCAGTTGGGAGGCGACGACCATATGATGGATCTCTTCCGAGCCAGATGGCATGCCATGATTCGGGCAGGCAGTAGGGCCATACCAACAAGCGGAGGACAGACATCGCGTCTTGCTTCGCACCAGTCAGTTCCATCACATCCACGGACCCTGACCCCAACAGCAGCCGAAATCGAGAGTTCAACCGACGCCGATTTGTGCACAACTGTCGGATGTACTACTGGTCAGGCGGTGCACCAGTCTTTGAGCATGCCATTGCCCGTTCATCACGTAGAGTGGTCAGAGCTAGAGGGGGCATCTTCTGGTCAAATGGCTGAAGGATACGATGTAGGCGTGGATATGCTGCAGACAGTATTGTCTCTTGATGCCTCTTTTCCACCCTCATGGCTGAGCCCTTTCCCTGGCACTGGCTTTAGTTTTGAAGAGTTAGACAGTGCAGATGTTGATATGTTTGGTGATGACTTTGACTGGCAAGACTGGGCAAGAAATATTTCAAGTATTTAATTAAGATAGTTTAATAAGGTATTGTCCCGTAAGGGATCCTGGCCACATCCCCTGAAGTAGACGGGTGGAAGGCCTTGGTGGGCATCCTTGTCGTTGAAGGAGACAATGCTGGAGAGAGTACACCTGGCTCGTAAGCCGCCTTGACATAGCCTATTGCGTTCTTGTTAAGGATAAATGCCTCGGAATTCTGGGACCTAGAGAGCCATGAGTCCACATCCTTGACTAGGACCAACTGCTCTTAATAAACAAACCATACTAATGAGAAGGTCTTACAAGAAAATTGGGTAATAATAAGGCTTGACATGTATGTATCCTGATGTTCCGCATTCCCATTAAGATATTTTAGTAACTTTAAAGTCATCCAGGCAAGCCCGGGTGAATATAAGAAAGAAGAGCCACTAGACGAGGACTGCTGGAAAGTGTTGAATGAGGCAAATTTCGCTAGTAATAGCACCGCTACACGCGCTCTAGCAACTACATGGATCAGTCTTTACCATAAGCTTCTCTAACCTACGCTACTATGGATGTTTTACGATGGTCTCTTCTAGTGGCTAAGCCGCAAAACCAAAAGAGCAAGGCGTCCCGCAACCTTAACTCGCGAGTTGGCGTGCCTTAAACTTTTGCAGTTCCCAGTTCACATCTGCTAAGAACTCGCGGCTATTCCCAGGCGTGATATAACCCTCCGGCATATCCTCTTGAAACCAGTCACGGTGTAGAGAAGTCTCATCATCAACCTGGCAGTCCTCCAATCGCCTGCGTTTACACCCTTTTTTGTCATTCCACATCGGCGCTTCTGCTTCTTCTGCCAAGTTGTCATGTCCAGAAGCGTCTCTGGGCTGACTTTGGTCGGAACCGGTCGGCTGCGATCTCTTAGATGGGTGGCCCGTCCTACCAATGACGGTCTCCATTTGCGTGCCTCTGGAGCTCGGTGTCACGGGGAAGTCAGTCCTCGCACTAAACGGTGTGCCTGTCCCGGATGTACCCATCCTGCTTGTGCTGGGCGAGGCAGCATCCAAATTCGGCCTCTCAGCCGCCATGTTCTCGATGCAGCACATCTCGTAGTGATGTCGAAGGGCCTTCCGATCGATCGTCGCAGGCACCGATGCTTTCTGGCCGTTGAACCTGGTCAAGGCATTGTATGGTACAAACACACGAATGCGGAGCGTGCGCGGATGGATAGAGAAGAGTCGTGCATCGAAAAACTCGTGAAAATGCTTCATCAAGAGGATGCCATTCCTGGGGTTCCATGTGTTTTGCCATGCTTCCTGGAGCCGACGTGGACTCTCCTCCACAGGTCTATCGTCATCACCATGTTGCCCGCCGGTGCTGGGGTAAAGATGGTAATGTTGCTGAGGGACGATGTGACAGGCCTGGACGCCAGGGCCTATTGGCGGACCTGGGCACCATGGCTCTCCTTCGCCGGAGACAGCACAACAAGTTGCTCTGTTGAGACACGAGGACCTAAAATCATTTGTGACCTTCCTAGCCTCTTCAAGGTCTATATTCATGCTAGCAGGCGCAAGCATGTTGTCGAATTCGTCCTCGTCAGCGTCGTCCGACCCGTTCTTTCGTGGCGAACTAGAGCCGGATGCGGATCGTTTAGTGGGAGATTGAGAGCGGGCCTTCAGTTTTCGTCGAAGTGGCATAATCGTGAGTCTTGGATCGGATGGCGCTTTATTCGGCGGTAAATATCGAGAATCGCGGCGGCGGACAGGGTTAGGAAGGTGTTGAGCGCATCTCGCTGAGGACGAATGAATACAGATCCGTGAGAAGAAGAACGACGGGGAGCGATGGAACTAACCGACCTTGTAGATGAGTATCTAGTGGTGAACTGGAAGGCAATTCGCAGCGCTTGTGGCGGACGAGGTGGTATTTCAGGACATTCTGTTCCTTGGGATGGAGTGGTGGGAGACTCGGTACGGGTTGATCTAGGTATTCTTCCGTCACGAAGGACGGGCAGATCGTTGACGAGTTCGGGAAGTCGGGATGGTCAGCCAAAGCGAACGCGATACTGGCCCACGGGTCGTCATTGTCGTCATCGTCGTTCTCGCTGCGCGGCGCGTCACTTGGGAACTCGAAGCAGAGGCGCAGTTCGTCGCAGACGTTCCGAAAGGTCACCAAGTCGCTCCCTGCTGCTTGGTAGATCCCGGCAAAGGCACCTGGATCCTCTTCCCGTCCTATAGTGAAGTGCACATTCCACCCGACAGCTCGCATTGAAGGTGTAACCGCAGCGCTGGACATGGCTATGTTGCATCAATGTTCGAAGACCCATAAGTGAGGATCAGAACTTGAACTGACGATCGCGAAAATGATAACGCTAAAGTGGATCCCAGCATTGACAAGCGGTTGACCCAGTAACAGCCAAATATCAGGAGTCGGGAAATTATTCCTCCGCAGTCCGCTCAGGAGCCTACCCTACGTGCCTACATACATAGGTACAGGCCCCAAGGGTAATAAATATTAAATAGGCGCTAAGCAGTATATATATATACTTCTCTTGCCTATGAATCCGCAATGAGAGGCAGGTAATGGATTAAACCTTGCCACCACTGCATTAACATTTGATCAAATCATCTTACATGAAGAGAGCTCTTCAACGCCCACATATATCTCCAGTATCATCATCACACTGTTAATTCTTCGCAATGCTCAATGACGACCGCATCGAATTCTGGCTTAGCAAACTACCAGATCATTGGAATTGCGACGGCCCAGATGTGCTCAAGCGGAAAACACGCCACGATCAACTCGTACCACCGCATTCACTGGACAGCGCAAATATGATGGGTCAGACACCTAAGAGACCACGAATTGGCGATGACGACCAAACTACTCCTCGGGCCAAACGCAAGGGCTCTAAAGCAATTTCCCTGTCGTCAATGTCGCTGCCGTCATCGCTCGCGTCATCGCAGCAAGGTGACATGTCCACAACGGCTTCCTCACCTAGGAGACAGTTGATGCGTCTGCGGCTGACAGCTGGGGGGATGGACTGCAGGCAACTAGACACTGATTACCCACCTGCCGTGGCTGCCGGTTTGGTCTCAGAGATGGCTGCAATCAACGTGGGGATGGACGTTCTGCCACATGAGATGAAGGATGAGATCCTGCACTTAGTCAAAGAACACATGCTGGAACCAAAGCTCTGGCGAGATGCTTTTACTGACGAAGACATGAGCAAGCTACCCGGGCGCATCCCCAACTGGGCGGAGCTTCAGGAAATCCGTGCACAGGCCAAGGAGTGCTTTAAGCATGGCCACGAGGAAGTCAGCTAGAATATGGAAGTTCACCATCCACTTCTCAAGAGCGTCTTCAGAAGCCCAGATCCGAACCAGCCGCTGGACTTCATGTCAGGGTATGTGAATACACCGCAGTAAAAAGAGATCCAGAACTAATCCATCTGCAGCGCAACCCCCCGACCACATCGCAACTTTCTACAGTGGTCCGTAAGGCAAAGTCTGGTTGACAAGTGTTTCTATAGCAAGACTAATCATGATACACAGGCTCTAAAGGATCTCGGCCGACGGACAGTTACCGACACAGTCAACCATACTGACTATCAGCCATCACAATTACGGCCAATCGTTCTCAGCATTGAGACCAAGCGTCCAAGCAAAGACCTTGACAGAGCCCAGCTGCAAATGGGCGTGTGGCAATCAGCGCATTGGAAGTTTCTGGAGTTAGCCGTTGCGGATAAAGGGAGGTCTACATTGCCGCCTGACACAGATCAAGAGACTGTTTTTGCGGCTACAAAAACGGCTTTGATGGAACTGAAGTTTCTTCCAGGCATCATCATACAGGGCCACCGATGGTTATTTGTATTCTCCACCCTTGAGTCCGAGGATGAGGGCAAGTCTGAGGCAAAGACCATTTTGTGGGTGGAACAGGAATTCGGGTCCACGCAAAATATGCTGAAGATGTACCAGACCATTGCTGGCCTTCGTCGTTTGGCTGGCTGGGCAACTGATGTCTACATGCCTTGGTATCGAAAATACGTGCTGCGAGGCGATACCCTTGCGGATGACTGCGCTAGATAATCAGGTTTTAACGATAATACAACTCAATATAATACCCTCTGCCTGCTATTCCGTTAAAGATTATTGTGTGACGTCTTATTAACACTTATGGCCTGCCTGAGATGCAATAGGATAGAAACAATATATAGAAAGTAAGATTCAAGTCAGTTTAGGGTTACTCTTCAAGAGTCTAAAAGTAGAAGTAGAAGTCAGAACAGAAACCCTAACCTAGGACTACCTATGCAAGGAAACAATACTAGGACTACACCTGTTCCATATGAGCCGCTCCTTCGGAAGATTTCTTGCCAAGTTTGTAGGTCTCCTGAGGAGCGTGCTCTACGATGTCGGCCTGGTCACCGTCAAAAATGCAGGCAATCTCTTCCAAACTATACCCCTTTGTCTCCGGGAACAAGAAATACGTAATCAAGAAGAATATGACCAGCAAAACACAGAAGACGATGTAGTACTTCCAACCGATGTTCTCCAGACCAATTGGGTTTGCGAATGCGGCGATGATCAATGAGCCGTAGATGGCGAACAGCTCAACGGCAATGCCCTTTGATCGTAGCGAATAGGGGAAGATCTCGGTCGGGTAACCAAAGAGAAGAGGGGTCCACGCAATGTCATAGTGAAAAAAGTAAGTGAAAAGGCAAACAACAACAACAATACCGGCCGATTTACTGCCTGTGTCAGAGTTGACAGCTGAGCATGCTGTCCAAACAATGTATGAGACGAGCATGCCTATGCCAGACCATAGGAATAGTACTCGGCGACCAAGCCTGTCGACAAGGAACGCTGCGCTCAAAGCGGCTCCAAAGTTGAAAATTTGAAGCAAACCATTAATCAAGGTCTGGTCAAATGTATCTGTGATACCCACAGTGTCAAGAACAAGCGTCAGGTAATATGACACGACTCCAATTCCATTCCACTGTGCCATCAGACCGGTGCAAACGGCGATAAAGGTTCTCTTTCGGTTCCCGGGGGTGCTGACCAGAGCGGACCATCCTGTGGTTTCGGCTGACTTTTCCCTCTGGATAGTCTCGACAATTTCCGAAAGCTCCAGGTTGATCAAGGGACTGTCGTTGGTGCAAGGATCATGATACTTTGTGAGAATGGCCGAGGCTTCCTGAGTTCGCTCTTGAGCTACAAGCCATCGGGGTGATTCTGGAAGCCACCAGAAGAAGACCAGTTGGACCAACGGGAAACAAGCTTGAAGAGCGGAAGGTAGTCTCCAAGACACTGCGCCCTCATAGACTTGGGTGCCGAAGGTGGTCCACGAGGCCAGGATGGCACCGAGGTAGTACAATGTCCAGAACGCAGATGTGTACTTTCCACGATGTGTCGGGTATGCGAGCTCGGCAATAAGCATTGGACTCGGCTGAACGACAAACATTCCACCAAATCCCACAACGACGCGTGACACGACGAACATGGCGTAGTTCACCGACGCGGCTTGCAGCGCCGAAGCGATACATATCATTATAATACCGCTCAGGAGAACGGGCTTTCGGCCGAATTTGTCGGATAAAGTACCCACAAAGGGGAGAGCGAGGACGGATCCGATGGACTGAGCGGCATTGACGAGTCCAAGGACCTCTCCTTCGGGATGATCGAAGTATTCGCGCCATTGATGCAGGGATTGAAGACCGTTCATCAGGGAGCCTAAGGGGCGGACGTGAGCTAGGTTCAAGTTTTGGTAAAGAAAAACAAACCATCATATCCTGAAACAGAACTTGAAAGCAGAGGGATAAGAAGTAGTAAGTTTAGGCGGAGGAGGTGAGGTTGTTGAAACCAGTACTTGTCTGAGCGAGGAAGTACTTCAGCAAGAGCTGTGCCAACGATTTTGGCATCACGTTCTACTTGAGACGCCATGACTATGACACCGTCAAAGACTAGTGAAAGAAAAACAACTCAGAGTAGATGGATGAAGTGATGGCTTCAGTGCATGCGTTGCAAGAGTTGAGATCGACAATGGGGAGACTTGTTTCATTTATGCAAGCTGCAACTAATGCTTCTCCGCAGCAAACTGACTTCTCCTAACCCCACATGATGTCCAAAAACCTGGGGTATTACTATGGAGACATGGAGGCAGGCCAACTACGGAGCGGGTCGTCCGTGGCTAAGGGCGACTGTCAGCCGACCGGGTGATGATAACCGATCAGAGCTTAGTGGCGGCCGTTTACAAGGATTGAGCTTGTCCGTAGGTCGGAGAAACCGGTGGGGATACGACGGAAATCGAACGTTTTCTAACAGACGAATGTGCAAATAGTAGGGGCCCAGTCGTGGGGTGGTGCAGGCGATTGACACGCGTTGACTGTGATCTTTGAGCGTGCCTCATCTCCATTCTCGTGAAAGCACCTACATGTTGAGTAGAATATTGCCAATTGAACCTTGGGGATCTTGACCAGGAGACGATAATAAACCAACGCAAGTCACACCGGGCTCATGGTGCATTTTCCAGAAAAATAAGAATGTGAATAACAGCGTGAGCAGCAGTTAAGGAGATATTTGGTAAAAGCTTCTATTGAGCCAAACGTTGCTTAGCATATGGACATCTACCCTAGCTACCTTCATATTGTCCTTCAACTCTATCTATCGAGCAGTATATCCACCGTCAATGACAAAGTCGGCCCCTGTCGTATAAGAACTTGCATCGCTAGCAAGATAGAGGTAAATACCCTTGAGTTCCCTTGGATCCGCGTCACGCTTCATAGGAGTGAGGCTGTACCATTCCTCCTTCATCTCAAAGGGGCAATCACCAGAGATAGCCGTGTCAATGTATCCCGGGCTCACCGAGTTGATGCGTCCTCCCCATTTCGCCCACTCAACCGACAAGCTCTTTGCAAGGTGAATACACCCAGCTTTGCAGGCATTGTAACAGGTCTGTTCTTGTGGAACATTGGCAGCATGGCCGCTCATACTGGCCGTAATGATGGCCACACCTCGCTTCTGCTCGCGAAAGACTCGACCAGCAGCGCGTACAGAGTAGTAAGCGCCATCAAAGTCGATTGCACGAACATTGTTCCAATCCTCAATAGTATCATCCAAGCCACCGGCCTTTGTAGGAATTCCGGCATTGGCAATCATGACATCCAGTCGGCCAAAGTCCTGCACTACCTTGTCGACGGTAGCCTCCACCTGGGTGTTGTCTCGCACATCCACCTGGTATGTCTTGACGGTGACTGAAAAGTCGCTAGCAATCTTTGCTGAGATCTTGGTGGCATTCTGAGATGAGTGGTACCACAGAGCCAACTGTTGTTTGTAAGTACATGCTGAAAACTGGCTGGGGTGGGGAGGAGACCAACATTGGCGCCAGCTTCGGCAAGGCCACGAGCAACCTCGTAACCGATACCACCACAGCCCCCAGTGATGATCACAGTACGCCCATCAAGTCTCAGTGACTTGAATACGCTATCCTCGATAGGAGGGTTTGGGTTACGGATGGACTGACGTCCATTACCATTGCTGATTTGCGACATGGTGTAAAGATGAGTGAGTGAGCAGTGGTTGAGAAGAGGAAGCGAAGAAGGTATTTCAAATGCAATGGACTT
Organism: Fusarium tuaranense; assembly: GCA_013363205.1. Lineage (NCBI taxonomy): Eukaryota > Fungi > Ascomycota > Sordariomycetes > Hypocreales > Nectriaceae > Fusarium > Fusarium tuaranense. The sequence continues at coordinate 20,739 of JABEEN010001252.1, read as the reverse complement.
TAAGCAAGCTCACGGTAGTAGGTAAGTGATTCGCGATGCTCATATACACCACGCCGTGATTATGCATACACCTGTAACTGAACTGGCACCGGATTACCCACCCCGTTCATAGGAAGTAGAGACTAGGAGAAGCGTCGGACAAGTCTCCCGGGGGGATTGACCCCATACTGTTGATGAAGTACACTTTTTACAAGGTATTCAGTCACCCTTGGCTGCACAGAGTGGGAAACAGGGACACGAAGAGAGGTCAATTCGACTAAGCTTCCTCAACGCTTTCGATCAACAGGTCATAACGTCCCCGACTTCGGCTCGCCACGTATTCCCCGTTCACCATGTCGTTTTCTTCTGCTCGCTTGAAAGCCTTCTCCGGGGTAGTTTCAATGCCCGCCTCGATATGTCGCAGGGCGACTCTCCTCTGAGCCAGTCCTGGCTCGACATGCACATACCAACGGTCATCAACCAGACCAGCAATAACATTCCAAGGCGCTTCATCACTGAGCAAGTAGTTTCCCTCCAAAATGCAAACTTGAATGCTCGGCTGTACCATGACTCCATCATCGACGGGGTCCTTGACGGCATGATCAAACGTTGGGCACCCGATTGTTTCATCCCTGCGACGGAGTGTGTGAACCATGGCCACCAGACCATGTCCGTCAAAAGTCCAGGGAGCTCCGCGACGGGCGAGAGCTTCCGTTGCATTAGGCCATGAACGGAGCGTGGAGAGGGGAAAGTGGAAGCCATCGGCGGATAGGGCAATGATCGACGGTCCATCAGGTAATGCGGAGACGATCTTGGCGACCTGGTAAGCAATCGTCGATTTCCCGGACCCCGGCGGTCCGGCGAGGACCACAAGAAGCCGGGCATTGTCACCCTCTGCCGATTGTTTTCTGGCCCATTGCTGCTGGATGCGTTCGGCTAGAGATTGATAGGTGGCTTCCATTATGCAGAGTACGAATTGAATGAGGATAAACAAAGTGAATATGCATGTTGACTGCGTCCTTGTGACACATGAGTGAGTTGGAGACAGCGTTATATGTGGCTCGACGGCAGCCTGTCACCCTAGTTCCAATTATCAGTCTTGGCTCAGAATCCATCAAAAGGACATCCTTCTTCCCTCTCCCAAGTACCGAGACGACCTTACCTTGCATAGCTAGCTAGGGTATACACTTCCCTGTCAAAAATCGTCATCATCATGTCCGAGATTGTGAGTTGCCTTACCATTGCTGCCCGAACTGAACTGCGACTAACAATAGCAGAACCACGCCTTTGTTCTCAAGGCCATCAAGAACGTCACGTTTGAAGAGCGACCATTGCCCAAGCTGCGTGATGAACACGATGTCAGAGTTCACATTGAACAAACGGGCATCTGTGGCAGTGATGTTCACTACTGGCAACGAGGTCGCATCGGCGATTTTATCCTAGAGAGCCCAATTGTTCTAGGCCACGAAAGCGCTGGCACAGTCGTCGAGGTCGGGGCCAAGGTCAAGAACGTCAAGGTTGGAGACCGTGTTGCCATTGAACCTGGCGTTCCCTGTCGACGATGCGATTACTGTCGCTCAGGCGCATACAATCTTTGTGCCGATACCGTCTTTGCTGCCACGCCACCCCATGACGGTACCTTGCAAAAGTACTACATTGTTGCATCAGACTATGTGTATCCTATCCCAGATCACATGTCATCAGAAGATGGTGCTCTTGTTGAACCCGTTGCGGTAGCAGTTCAGATTGTCAAGGTCGCTGACCTCAGAGCTGGTCAGTCGGTTCTCGTCTTTGGCTGTGGCCCAATTGGTGTTCTCTGTCAAGCTGTCGCCAAAGCATCAGGCGCAAGCAGAGTCATTGGAGTCGACATTTCAGAGTCGAGAGCTAAGTTTGCCCGAGACTTTGCTGCCGATGATGTCTACGTCTCCAGCACCAGCCGCCCTGAGGGAGTTGACCCCGTCGATGCGGCTCGGGCTGTGGGTGAGGAGATTGTCAAGAAGTTTGGACTCGGCGAGGGTGCAGATGTTGTTCTTGAGTGCACTGGTGCGGAAGCCTGCGTTCAAGCTGGCATTTTTGCTGCAAAGAAGGGTGGTACATATGTGCAGGCCGGCATGGGACGCGAGAATGTTGTCTTTCCCATTACGACGACTTGTATTCGTGCTTTGACTGTCAAGGGCTCGATCCGCTACTCTACCGGATGTTATCCCCAAGCAGTGCAGTTCATTGCCAGCGGCAAGATCCAACCCAGGAAGCTCATCACTCATCGTTTCAAGTTTACAGAAGCTGAAGATGCGTTTGAGCTGGTAAAGAGGGCAGAAGAGAAGACACTGAAGGTGGTCATTGAAGGTGTTCCCAAATAGACTGCTAGCTTAATTGTTCAATGAAAGCACCTATCTGGATGTACTCAGCTTGTATTTCAACCATCTCTTACATGAGCATGAAGTAGGCTGGAAGACAAAGGGTCTCTCGTGGCCGGTATGATGGACACCACCTGGAACTCCATTCTCTACCTGTAGTTTAACCATGTCCTCACACTCCAGCATCAGAGGTGGAATCATAGTCTTGAACAAATGTTGTAGTACACGATTCTCACCCTCTGCTGCAAAGTCTTCGCAACGACCAGCGCACCACCACATGCCCCCAGGCTCCATCTGAAGACAATATTTACTGTTCGGAAAGTCTCATATCACGCTGTTAATGTCGACCTGCCTCACAAGTAGCCTGCCGGACTAAAGTGTTCCAAGAAGCCCGGCAATGCTGTAGCTAACCACCTCCCCCGGCCGATAGGTGTACGTTCCTACGCATAATGGGGGCTTATGGTTGCCGGAATCAACCGACATCCTACCTGTCCTTGTGTTTCCACCATAATGCACGTTGACGTAAAAGAAGCAATCGATCCAATTCCATCCGGTTTGTGGGGAGGCCGGGATCGGTGAGGATTCTTGGTCGGTCACCTGAGCCAGGGTGACAGTCACCCTCTTCTCCATCCTATGCCCCGCCCCGCCCGTCCAGAGCTCACTCAATACATGATCCTTGGTCACAGTTGTATCATTAATAGCCCTGAGCTGACAGATTCCTTGTTCAACACAAGACCAGCATTCATCCTTCCTCCTCAACTACCCTTGCACATACTGACTACCCTACCGCCAATACCGCCAACATGGTCCTTGCATCTCATCCCAATCCCTCAGCCCCCGTCCTCTCGCACTTTTCTCTAGAGGGCAAGACGGCACTCGTGACTGGCGCTTCACGAGGAATCGGTTTGGAAGTGGCCAGGGGGCTGCTTGAAGCTGGTGCATCTGTCGCCATCACCTACTCAAGCACTCCAGAAGATGAAGTGGCCAAGCTTGCTCAAAGTCTGGCCTCAGCCAATGGCAACAGGACGGTCAAGGTGTACAAGTGCAACGTGACTGATCGAGCTCAAGTCAATCAAGTCATTCAGACAGCTTCTCAAGAACTTGGTGGCCTAGATATTGTGGTAGCCAACGCAGGCATCGCGGACCACATCCCTGCTGAAGACTATCCCGAAGACAAATTCCGAAATATTCTGGATGTCAACTTCAATGGAGCTTTCTGGACAGCACAAGCAGCTGCAAACGTTATGAAAGGTTCCAAGACAAGGGGTAGTATCATTTTCACAGCCAGCGTCAGCGCGATTCTCGTCAATGTTCCTCAAAAACAGGCTGCGTACAATGCAAGCAAAGCAGCAGTTGTGCACCTGGCAAAGAGTCTCGCCGTGGAGTGGACTGACTTTGCACGGGTTAACTGCGTGTCTCCGGTTAGTCACGAGCCCCAGCTTAATCTCACGACGGATACTGACTGAATGGCAAGGGCTTTATTGCTACTGATATGCTGGAAGTTCACCCCAAAGAGTGGAGAGACAAGTGGTTTACCATGATCCCAGGAGCGAGACTTTGCGATCCACAGGAACTGAAAGGGTCGTATGTCTATCTGGCGAGTGATGCTAGTAGCTACATGACAGGTTAGTAGTCTAATTGCTGTGTACTTGAGGTGGAGCGACTCGAGCTAACTTACAATAGGCGCTAATCTGGTAATTGATGGCGGTTACACACTCCCATGAGACATACCTACGCTACTTCTAGAATACTAGTTAATTGATTGTTTCCCAACCCTACTGGCGCTAGCTGCTCTCGTGATAGCATTGCTCCTTAATATGAAGTGAAATGTGTGCAAATGGCAAACTTCAATCTCAATAATACCTTGAAAACTGATGCTCCTTTTGCAACCAACCCAACCCCTCGGTACCACTCCAGAATAGACTAGACTTGCGGGGAATATCCTGTTCCTATTGGTTGACTGCTGGGCAGCCAGGGTAGAAAGTCATCGTCCCACTTCCCCGCCTTTAGATATAATACCCCGACCTGTCCATCCATTTTCATTATTGTCATACTCATCATGAACCCCAATCCCACCAAACAATTATACCTCAGGCGGCAAATACAATGTCAAACTTCAACATCGCCCTAGTTGGATCTTCGGAGCAAGCTTGCAAAGAGTGTCGGCGCCGCAAGGCACGCTGTGATAAAGGTCTTCCGACATGCGGCTTATGCATCCGATATCGCCGCCACTGCTTATACGAGAAACATTCTCGAACACCCTTGACTCGCAAGTCAGTAATACTTTTCTGGTCAGCTTATTATGCATACATAGTCCTAATCCTAAGCAGATATCTTACCGAGGTGGAGGAGCGTCTTGAGCGGGCTGAAGCAGTGATCCAGCAGATGCGCACATTGATACCACCAAACTTGAGAACTTGGGAACGCCAGGAACCTCGCTCCCCAGTTGGAACATCGCCCAATGCCGAGCCTTTCAATTTTTCGACTCCCGTTGTTGTTGAGGCAGAGATGAGTGGAGGTGACGCGGATCTGGCAGAAGTGGATGAAGATTCAGGAACTGCTATCACAGATCGCCCTGTCGATCTAGAAGCCTCCAACGAGGGTGTCGAGAATGAGAATGGCAATCAAAGTCAAGAACCTATGCGCCAGAGAATGTTGGAAAGTCCACCTCTGTATGACTTTGAATGGTGCGAAAAGGAGGCGGGACCAATTCGACGTCTCTCACCGAAAACCAACGCTGAGGGAAACGATGAAGAAAGCCCCATGTCAGACGGGATGGCCTCTTTAACAGTTAACGAGCGTGGAGGTGGCTATCTCGGCGTGGCATCTGGAGCCGCCATGTTACGTCTGATCGAGCCTGTGTCCCGACGTCGAACATCCTCGCGACCACAACCAGTCGACTCACTGACTTATCCCATGCCTCAACAACCAAGTCCCAATCGTCACATTACCGAAACCATGATTGACGCTTACTTTCGACTTTACCATGTCAGCTATCCGATCGTTCATGAACCAACATTCAGGGCGCAATACAGCGAGTTGATACCACGGCCAAACGGATCATGCTGGACAATCCTTGCCTATGTTGTTGCTGCAATCGGTGTTTGGACATCCTCGGCCGCTTCAAGTCCAGCACTCGACATGGACCTTTTCTACCGAGCCCGATCAATGTTGAATTTCGATTATCTAGAAGTCGGAAACTTGACCTTGGTTCAAGCCTTGACACTGATCTCCAATTACCAACAGAAACGTGACAAGCCCAACTCAGGATACAACTATCTTGGGTTGGCCGTAAGAATGGCCATGGGTTTAGGCTTACATAAAGAATTTGAAGGGTGGAAGATTTCTCCGCTCAACATGGAAATTCGTCGAAGAGTCTGGTGGTCTCTTTGTGTTTTTGATGTTGGTGCTACCATCACTTTTAGTCGACCCGACGTCTGGCCCTACAAGGGAGTCGATGTATCGTTTCCTCTCAATGTAGATGACAAGGTAAGCCGAAATCGGAGTATACCAAGTTCCACTTGCTAACTTGACAAGGACCTCACTGCCGCCTCTCAATCTTACCCCCCAGAGAGCAACGCCATCACTCCTTACACAGCTGTTTCAACACAAGCACGTTTTCACGTAGCTGCGCATTTATGCTATGAAAAGATCATCTCTCGACCGTTTCCCACTGCAGAAGAGCTTCTTCGCCTTGATTCTGAGCATATCGAACCATGGCGGGTATCTATACCAGCCTACTTTTCCGAGCAAGTTGAGGTACCTCCTCGCTATGCTCTTAGCCAGGCTGTCATGTCTTGGAGGTTACGCAATTTGCGTATTGTCATGTACCGGCCTTTTGTGATACGGCGTGCCTTGAAAGGGCGAGCCGGATCCGATGAGGCAAGCAACAAGGCGTACTGTCTATGTCTGAGTGACGCCAAGTCTTCGATTGAGATGATTTCCGAGTATTGGCGTGGGCAGGAACACAACAGACTGGGAGCTTGGTATAGTCTGTAAGCACATTAATTCCCCGCCTCCCACCAGCTCATCCAGTAGCTCACACTACATCCTGCAGTTATTTCCTATTTCAGGCAGCTCTTGTTCCTTGCATATGTCTGCGGAACAATCCCAGCGCCCCAGAAGCAAAAGACTGGCGAGCTCAGATTGTATCCACTCTCCAGGTCATCACAGCTCTATCTTCATTCAACACCAGCTCTGAGCGTTGTCATCAAATCATTCTAGATTTGTGTGGCAACTATCTGGACTACCGCCGCGTTGAACCCCACCAGGATGCCTCGGGTGCAGTCAGCACTCAGCATGAACCTCCAGGCGCTATCAGCAATACCCTTGAGCTTGATATACATACTGAGCCCTTGCTTGAGACACAGCCAGTTGGGGAAAGTCCTCAGACGCAGATCAATAGTATTATCAACATGATGTGGCCGAATGTACACCCCATAGAGGCCGCGGACGTAGTGATGGGCGACCAGGCTGGGTGGATGGAATTTTTAAACTCAGAAGCTGCTAGAATTTGAGTCAATATGTTGAAGGGAACTCAAAGATACACTTATAGCTTCTTACGTACTAATTCCAACCTCTAAAGGTTTCATCTTCATTAAAGCTGCCGGCAGATGGCCGCGGAGGTTCGGAAATTCCGGTCATACATACCGAAATACCGTCGGAAGGACCTCGCACAACGACAGTTTCGTAGAACGAGGTTTAAATGAGACCGAGTAAAATGCAGGTTCTTTTAAGTCTAACTCTAAACTCTTTGCTTCTATTAATGACCACATGAGATTCGCCTCCGGACTCCATATCACCCAATCCTTTAAGTACATAGTAAATTATCTGTCGAGCAATTCTTCGCCAAAGTGGGCGAGCTTCTTTGTAATGGTTGCCTCCTCGTTCATGAATAACTCCCTCATTAATCTTTCAGCTTTGCGATCGTCGTTGATTATTGCGGCCCCACAAAGTAAATGGACAGGAAAGAAATCCTCGCTTTCCGCTCGACCCCGGCTGCTTCCTCACCCAAAGTCCACTTGACGCATAGCCAGATGAGCGTAATGCCGTTGTGATGTCGACGTTTCCCGGAAGGCAGCTGTCAGTAGACTCAGGGTCGTCTAACAGATGGCAAATACAGGACCGTTTAGGGGGCGGTAAGCTCTCTGGCCGTATAAATGTGTGATAGTCGTCCATGTCAGGGCTGTCTGGTTGCTCGTCTACGCTCTGACAGGTACATTCCCATCCATGAGGCAATCTCGAAGTCTCACTAGCACACCTGGAATACACTTCAACTGCCACCTTTTCTTCATCAGACAAGTAGCGATTCTTGATCTTCTCGGGCAATCGACCGTAGAATGATAGCCTGTGAGTAGAGCTGACCCTTGGATGGAGGTCAATGAAGGAGTCGAGAGATGAAGCTCGGGTGAGACGACGGTCTGTGATCTCTGAAGGCACAGTTGAACTGGTCGTATCTTCTGTCGGTGTCATCTTAGATTCGGTGAGAAAGCTCCCCGTCCAAGACTAGAATGTTGTTAGTGAAAGTTTCAAGTCATTGATTGGATCGTGTCGATCCCAGGATGACTAACCTCAGTACTAATGCTATGAGATAAGGATGTAGGGCGAAAGGTGGAGGCCGAGTCATGTCGTCGTCGTCTATGGGTGGGGGTGAACAGGTCCTCGCAGTCCCATATCTCGTCTTCTACGCAGGAACCGTCGATGGTAGAACCACCTATGGTAGTGTTGGAATATGACCACCTGCTTTTTGGCTGTTCATCGAGGTATGTTGAGTTGATGGTGGTGTTGGAGTAGGACCACCTGCTCTGTGGTGTTGTGTCGGCTAGTGTTGTGTCGACTTGAGTTGTATTAAGAAATGTGTTTTTGGGTTCCCAGTCGTCATCATTCGAGATATTCAGTCGGGTGGTGGGGGCCAGGTCGAGGTCGGCATGCAGATCCATCTTAGTGTCGAGAGGGGGGAGTATCCTGCTCCAGCGCAGGATATCTTGCTCCCTTCGGGCCATTGATCCCGTTCAGTCTTCAGTCGTTGGACGTGCAGTGAACTCGAGACGAGACGAGTCGAGTCAAAACCCCACTGATGTCGATATGGCTGTTAGGTTCTGACGAGATAGACGAAACGAGCACGGGTTTGGCAATGTTGATCCGGGGGACGATCAGTGGTTAAATATCTTGGGCACCACAATAAACACATCCGCAAGCCCAGGTAATACGGCTGTCAAAGCAAGCGTCTGACTAGGCTGGCGCTACTGCATATTGAACGGCACAGCCCGTCGCCCGTTGAAGCCGGCTGGCTCTGAACTGAGTTTCAAGCCCAACTCTAAGGCGCACAGACAGAAGCAGTTAGCTTGGGCATCGAGATAACACGCAACAGGCACAGTTGTCAGAGGCGGAGTGGAAAAATTACCTGAGTGCCGATGAGGGGTCATCAGACTTCTTCCGCCTCTTGTATCATGCATGCATGCATCACGACGTTGGATAACAAAACCGGCATCGTAACGAACTTCGGCAAGGGGCCCGGCCCACGGAGCAATCGGGAGCGTTCCGGACGTCTCGGCCGAGTGAATAAACTCCGCGGCATTGAGCCATCTCCCCGGGTTCCCCATAAGCAAGACATCGGATGCCGATGTGGGAATGAGTAAGGTGCCGGGGTTAGGTCCCCATATTTAGAAAGCCTTGCGAATTTACCGAAGCTGAGGGCTGGGTCGGTGACACAGGTGATGGTGGTGCCGGCAGTGAGAGTTGAGTAAGGGTGGGATTTCTGGGTGGGATACCGACAGAAGTTATACCGAAACTCTAAATACTCGGAGCTGTTTAGACTTGGGCGCATCAGAGCGATACTGTAACATGGCGGACGCAATGAGCTAATGGTAGCGCGTCCTGGTTGGGAAGGTGTACATAGAGGAGGGCAGGGCAGAAGCTCTCAATGCTCCCGGCGCCTATGGGAAATTAACCCGAATAACCCGAATAACCCGAATAACCCCCTGCATATGATCAGCAGCATCATCCCAGCGATAATATACCGAGGTTCTCTGCAACGTAAAGCGCGCTGTGTTGACGCGTCCCGGCAGTTGTCTGCCCGTTCTGAAGTGAGGCGTGCCCAGGACGCAAATCAATGCCCGCTATATATGATAACTGTCCTTGGCGATCGACACGGCTTCTGATCCTGAGTTTATGAGAAATGGGGGTCAAGAGAATGGTGTGGTGTCATTCACGGCCCAAGCTGAATTGCTCCCCTTTGCCTCTTCAGGCAGCTGTTGCCGACTAACTAGTGCTGCTTTCCGGCATAGCCTAGGGCGTCGGGTCAACCCGGACTACTGTACGAACCAACAAATCATTGCGGGTGATGACAAGTGCTTAGACTACCCGGACGGGTACTGTAGTCTCGACGGTTGAAGTTCAAAGTTCTTTACCAACGCAAAGCGGAGGTGCCAAGACAGAACCATTGGCGCGTAGCGGGATCATCTATGTTCCGGATCGCCGAAGGGCGTGGCCTGAGGTCCCAGAGTACCCATTCCACAACCTGGCCTGATTCATGGCAGCACTTATCTGAGCCTCAGATTGTCTTGCTTTGAAGTGTGACTCTTACATTGTATAGCCCTACTCATTTCAGTGACTTTTACTTTCATCTCACAACTTGAAGTTCTAAGCGTCCTGTTTTTTCTTAGGTACCTTGCTTTAGGAAATCCCTTCGGCTCGGCGACTATGGCTAAAAATACCCAACAACCCGTCGCCACCGGCATACAGCCCATGTCTAAGCCACCATATTGGCGCCGGCCGTTGACTCTGATACTCACAATAATCTCCAGCCTCCTCATAGCTCTTTTCATCCACCACCCCTTCGCCTCTTATTCATCAATTCTGCCCTTCTCAGCCCCATCACAGGAATCGGACCTTTCCGACTCTCCCTCCGCTCTCGAGCATCAAAGCCAGCCCTGTCCTCTCCCCACTACCCGCTATAGCATCTACACAGGCCAAGCAGCATGCTACCCCTCCTCAGGCGGGATCTGGGTGTCCGAACTGGACGCCCTAGAGCTTCAGTACCTAGGCATCGACCGGTTCTCATCGACTGAGCGGCCTGATGTCCCTAAGGAAGAAGAAGATGCCTTCTGCCATAAGCTCCGGCTATTCGGTGGAGGATGGTACAACCCGAATCACGAGGGAAGAGATTTGAACGTTGGCGGGGAGTGCCATGCGCTTGACGAGTTCGACCCGATTATCTCGATTGTGAGAAAGATTGGGGTTCCTTCTGATGAAAACGACGAGGGAGTCTGGGTCCTCCATGTCGATGAGGACACTGGCATATTTCCGGATGGGATTATTGCTGTTAGGAACGCGCTGAGCATGGACGAGCGGGTTCAGGCCTTGGTGAAGCTGGGTGCCGTTTATTGTGCTGATGTTAAGGATTGTCGTTTGCTTGTGGATTTGAAATTGGAGCCTTGGGAGATAGCGAGGGGGAATTAGTCAGGGGAAAGGATATTTGCAGCTGGAAGACACCAGGACTGCGGCTATGTCTGCTTCTAAGACCCCCAAGATTTGCCTTCCACTCATGTGTATTCCCTCAGCGTAACACACGTTCTATTTGGCCTGGAAACAAATATCGTAGCCGAGGGCAAGTTTTCTGGAGAAGATCAAGGTCCGGGCTTTATTAAGGACTGTTCCTAGCGTATCGGGCGCCACAGAGGTGCAGTGCCAACGAATCATAAGCCCAGAAACTAACGCGTCGCGTCAAAATAGATAGGTAAATAAATACGCTTGGAGCTTTCATTGCCGCTTTATTACCGCCTCCTCTCTGCCTTACCTACCCTAAATACCACTCTCTATTTTAAGTTAAATTTTAGAAAGACGACCCGGGTTGCCAGGAGCACCTAGGCTTCTAGGAAGGGGTGTTGATTGAGTTTTCGAGGATTTACTGCCAGATTGGCCCCTGGATTGAATACTTGGTAGGAGTTGGAGAACGGTCAGGCCAAGTAAAAATGTCTGGTACCATACTGGCCTCTATCAAAATCGTCTATCCTCCATGGTCAATCTGACACGAGTTAGAACAACCCACAACTACCCAAGCGTGCACCGCCCTCACAACCAAAATGCACGCCTCGTTTAGACCAGGTTGAAAAGGAAGACTTTTTTCATCCTGGAAGTTTTAACCAGGACTTGCAACTCTTGTCTCAACGTTGACTCCATTCTGGGATCAAATGTATGTTTTATACTCTAACCGTCAGACAGGACTCTAGTTATAAATTATTATTATTATTGCATCCTAGCTTTCAGAATCTTTAAGGATGACACCCTCTAGCCATTCTCTATACGAGGTAGCAATCCAATCCGCAATCTTCCGAAGGACTGGGAATGGCATCAAGCCAAGCTTCAATCCACCCAGGTGCTGGGGATGTCATGTAGGTGGTCGGTGCGTACTAGAAAGAAGGTCCACCGAGTTGGGTCAATCTGATGCGCGTTACCTACTGGCCAAGTTTGAAGGTGAAGGTGAATATCAGTCGAGAAAGTAAGAAGGGAGTTATGTGGCTGAAATGTTTATTTGGGTTCGCGTTTTAGTTGGCTGGGCGATTATCATGTTGTTGCGGGGATAAGATAGATAAGCGCCGTTCTCTATCCAATCAGCGCCAGCGACAAGGCAGCCCATCTCAGCCAGCGATTGATTTGAATAAATCAATGAATGGAATATTGGCGACCTCACGCAATCAAGAGGGACAGAGCGTGTATGGTTTGACCGCAATGGTTCATCTGTCGCTGCGGTCTTATTCGTGAATGCGTTGGACCGTAGTGTCAGAAAGGGCCCCGAGGCCTGCAACCTCGTTGGTGCTACTAGCGCCTGGGTTTCATACTCATTGTTAACTACTTATGATCATACTTACGGTGGGACACTCTTTCAGGTGTACTTCAAAGGACGAGGGCCTCTATATATGCCAAATAGACTGCTTAAGAGGAGCTCAAAACTCGCCGATCGCCACTGCAAAGAGGATATTCCTCGTCTAGAGGATGTGTGTTTGGACGCAGGTTACGTTATGGTTCATTCCCTCTACACAGGTACATATCAGTGTCTCAAGCAAGCCAGAAGGACAATCTCCCCAGGACGAGCCGAGCGCAGAGTTTGCAATGAGTGTTCGGTTTTTTCCCATGGCCTGAGGCGTATGTCTATCGCCTCCCTACTCCCCGTCACCTGACAAATAGGGAAATCTAGAGACTTGGAGATGGCCTTAGCCTGCCTTAAATCGTGGATGTTCTACAAAATGAGCTCTGTGATGAAGACGAGTGGTTGGGGACTTACATCGCTTCTCGAACTCGGTCAGAGCTTAACACTCTCGACGGCTCTTCTGCTTTAAATCGGGTGCGTTACAATTATTAGTAAGATAGTGCTAAGTGCCGTTCTTGGTAGGAAGCTGGAGCAAAGAGAGGCGCTTGCTCAAAAGATCGAATATGCAGATCGGGTATTGGCTGCGCATAGCGGACTCATCAAACATGAGAGAAAGGGAAAAACTAGACCTCTGTTTTCAAATCGCACTAGCCTTTGTTTGTTTTTTCATTCTTTTCTAAATCTACTCTAATAATAGCTCACCCTATAGCTGCTCTAGCCTAACTCGAAACCTGATCACATGCGTCACTGCATCGTGGGCATCGCGACTGAAGCCTTCTTTGACACGGCATCGTTGGCGGCCCAGAAAGAAGTGACAGTCTTTTGCTGGGTATAGAAGTTAACGCCCGGCTTTCCATAGAAGGTATTAGCACCTCCTCCAGCGATACTCTTCTTATTGCCAGTGAAGGAAAACATGGGCAATGGAACCGGGATAGGGACGTTAATGCCAACCTGGCCAGCCTCGATGTTCTTGCGGTACGCCTGGGCTGTAGCGCCTGATCGTGTAAAGACGGCTGTTCCATTACCGTACTCGTTCTTATTGATTAGGTCAATCGCCTCATCAATACTATCCACGTGAAGACAGATAAGAACGGGCCCGAAAATCTCCTCTTTATAACAAGTCATATCGGGAGTAACGTCAGTAATAATGGTCGGACTGACCCAGTTACCATTGGGATATTTATCCAGTGGTCCCTTGTTGCGCCCATCGAGGAGAATCGTGGCCCCCTCCTTTTCAGCACTCTCGATTAACTTCTCGATGCGCTGCTTACTTTGCGGGCTGATGACAGGGCCAACTTCGGAGCCCTTCTCGAAGCCGCCGTCGACCTTGAGCTTTCGGGCCTGCTCGACGATTTCAGGCAGCCAATCCTTTGTTTCGCCGACTGTGACAAGTGTTGTCAAGGCCATACAGCGCTGACCAGCAGCCCCAAAGGCACCACCGACCACGCTGTTGATGGTATGGACCTTGTTTGCGTCGGGGAGGATAGTGGCGTGGTTCTTGGCCCCAAGATTCGCCTGAACCCGCTTGCCGTTGGCCGAGCCACGTGTGTAGATATATTCGCCGGCCTTATTTCCACCGATAAAGCTAATAGCTTTAATCGCAGGCTCGTCAATAATAAAATCCACCGCCCGGTGAGCTCCATGGATGACATTAACCACGCCGTCCGGAAAACCCGCCTTTTCAATCAGCTCGGCCAGGATCATCGCGGCGCCAGGATCGCGTTCGGAAGGCTTAAGGATCATCGTATTGCCTGTGATAGTCGCAATTGGGATGCACCACAGGGGAACCATGGCCGGGAAGTCTAACTTGCGTCAGCGATCAGGGTGTTGATGAACAGTGGCCGCCCCCTGAGGGATCATCCCTGGAACCAGTATTATTTGGCACTTACTGAATGGGCAGATGGCAGCGACAACCCCAAGGGGCTCACGGTATGTGCGTGTTTCCATATCCTTGGAGACCTCAAGCAATTCACCCTTGAGAAACTCTGGCGCAGCGATCGCGGCCTCCGCAACCTGGATACCGCGCAGAACATCGCCGCGGGCATCGGCCAACGTTTTACCTTGTTCGATTGTGCAACTAGCAGCCAGTCGATCAAAATTCTCACGAATCAGCTGGACGAATCGGAACATGATTTGTTGGCGCGTAATGGCTGTGGACTTGCTCCATGATTTAAAGGCCTTCTCTGCACTGGCCACCGCAGCCTTCATTTCAAGATCGGTCATCTCGGGAACCCGAGTCACTAAGTTGTTTGTGGCTGGGTCGTGGAGGTCGATGAACTTGTCTGTCTTCGAGTTGAAGAACTGGTTATCGATGAAATAGGGAGTGTCGATGGCTTTGACCTTGTCATGGTTGGTTGGGAAGTTGGTGGTTGTCGACGGGAGGACAACAGCCGACTGAGAAAGAATGGTAGTTGCATGTATTCCGCGAATCGCGCCAGACGCACCGCCAAATCTTGGGCTGGAGACGACAAGTGATGAACGGGCGGAGAGGCCGTATAGAGCAGCACGACGGCTGACACCGAAGCCACGAGACGTGAGGCGCCGCATGATGATGGAGGTGAGTGTCGAACAAGGTTGGAAACGAGACAGTTGAAGTTGCGCCCGTAGAAGAGCTGGATGACACCAGGACTGCGGCTATGTCTGCTTCTGAGAGCCCTAGGATTATACAATAATAGAGCCCGGGTGCTGATTTATACAAGTTGGCGGGCCAAAGACTTCGCAAGCCCAGCCGACTAGCCCGCTGAAACCAACAGTGCCGCCGCCTGGAGGCGACGATGTCGAAAATGGAGTATCGGTTTACGCCGAGAGAAGGCCGACATGCCGGTACCCCCTTTGCCACGGGTTTCGCCCCGGCGTCTCCATTTACCTTCCACTTATGTGTATTCTATAAGCGTAACTACACGTTATATTTGGCCCGGATGCAGAAGCTCGGCAAATAAACAAATATCGTAGCCGAGGGCAAGTTTTCCGGGGAAGATCAAGGCCCGGACTTCAAGCACTGTTCCTAGCGTATCTGGCGCGAAACTGTTTACTAGCTACTGCATATCGAAAGCCATGAGTCTCAAGTCATGTGTATGGTTGCAACCCAAGTTAGTTACTGCTCCGTAAAGAACAGGGCGTAAATGGCGACGGCTGCACCCACGCCTCCACCACCTGCTGGCCCGGGAATTGAGAAAGGGCGCCAATGGCCAGCCAAGCCATGCACAACGCGCCCTGTCTCCCCGCCTTATCGACTCCACTCATCCAAACCTGAGGAAACCCTATCATCAAGATTTCTTTCGTGTCAGTTGATTGGATCCGACCGACCAAGCCAAGGAATGAGCGATGCCAATCGCACCCTACGGTGATGGGTTTGAATGCCAAAGAACTGGCCGCTAGACGTGGCGAGAGCCCAAGAGAGAAATGCATTGTAGAACCGATCGGACCAACGGGAGTACTGTATGTCGGTTCTGGCGTAACTAGCGTATCCGCTACGAGCGATTACGTCTTTAGCCAGAAGGTATGGTTGACCTGAGAGATAGAAGAGGGACACGAGGATCCCACTTGATCTCCAACACGGCAGAACTCTGTAACCCCTGACTTTGTTGCAAACTCAACCATGTCGACAACTACTACTCAGACCATTGAAGAGACCTCGCGCGCTCAGGTGCAATTGACGGCGCCTCCTCCGGCCTCCAGCCCTAATTTCCAGGACCTTGCTCGAGGGGACCGCGCTGGACGACTGAAGCTTAGGGGCATCCCGACCTTCTCAGACCCTCTGGCACAGAGGCAATGGATGAAGGAGCACATGGCTGCCGCATTCAGATTTTTCGCAAAGAATGGATATGCTGAGGGTATCGCCGGGCACATTTCTATGCGTGGTAAGGTTAATTCTAGCGTCAAACCAAGGGAGCAATGCTGACTCGATATCTTTCCGCAAGATCCCATCTTGGCTGACCACCTTTGGCTGAACCCGTACGCAAAGCACTTTGCTGATATGAGAGCATCTGACTTGGTCCTCGTCGACCACGACGGCTTTGTTGTCGAGGGTGGCAACCAGGCTGTCGTGAACACGGCGGGATTCATCATCCACTCCGAGGTGCACAAGGCGAGGCCAGATGTCTGGGCTGCCGCTCACGCTCATAGCGTGCACGGAAAGACATGGAGCGCCTTCGGCAGACCTGTTGAGATGCTCACCCAAGGTAAGCTGACCTATTCCAGATTGGCGAGCAAGTCTGACACGCACTTCCGTAGATGCTTGCAACTTCTATGGGAAACAGAGTGTCTATGATGACCACGGAGGCGCTGCACTTGCCCAAGAGGAGGGACAGGCCATCGCCGCGGCACTAGGCAAAGACAATTTGGTGTGTATCTTGAAGAACCATGGGTTTGTGCCTTATCCAGCTCCCCTTGATAAAGGTTTTGCTAATGATCTAATGCCAGTCTCCTGACGGCAGGCCGCACGGTTGACGAAGCAGCCTTTCTCTTCCACAGCCTCGATGAAGCATGCCACTCACAGCTCTTGGCAGAAGCCGCTGCGGCCAATTCGATCCCGAAGTCGATCATTTCGGACGAGACTGCCCAGTTCAACGCGAATGTGATTCAGAGCGCGGTAAGTCTAGGGTGGAATACCTGAACAATATTACGTATATTAACGGGATAGGACAACTTCTACATTGAGTTTCAGCCAGAGTTCGACCTGATTGTTAAGGAAAGTAATGGAGAAGTGCTGCTCTAGAGCATATTCATGCAGCACGGGGTAAAGGTGAAGCGCACGTTGCAAGGAACGCAGAGAGAAAGAAATACGATAGCGTAGAAACATGAACTAGGGGAATGGCCTGCCTGAGGAAGAATTATTCCTTTGCTTGATGCAAATAAATGATCAGAATGACCCATCCACTGAAGACTCGGACTCTGCTGTATGAACAAGTCTTATCATGGTCAACGACTAACTAGTTTGCAGCTGACTCAATAGAACTCACACTACTTGTGTCACCAGATGTGCCCTAATGGTACTGTAGACCCCAGCAAAGAGCTGGTCAAGAGAAGCACCCGGCTATCGGGGGGTGGGTGGGCCTGGCTGATACAGGCTGCAGGCAACCCCCTCAAACTACCGGTTATCGTTATCTGGGGTTCTTCTCTTATGCACGGACCATTCATACCATAAAAGGGGACCCAGGTAGCAAAGGGCCCCTCTCAAAGACGCTGAACACGCCCCAGCCCCCCCATTCTCTCCACGTTTGGTGCATCACACACTGACCATGTCTTCATCTACCCACAAGGAAAAAAGGAGGCGGAATGGCTCCAAGCATGACAAGACTGGTTGCCTGACGTGTCGGTATAGGTGAGTCCGTTGCTCAGACAGGGATCTGTTGACGGTTAACGCTGACTGAACTGACATGGCTAGACGAAAGAAGTGCTCGGACAACATCTTCCCCGTATGCGGTACCTGTTCACGTCTCAACTTGAAATGCATCCGTCAAGAGACGCAGGATGTTGTCCCGGATGCTTGGGCAGCCGAGAAGCGAGCATCCGGCACTTCCTCCTCGACCACTTCCACGCAACCTGCGCCCCCTGCAGGCCTATCCTTGCCTGGTGTCTCCAGCGGCCCAGTCGACTCTCCACAGAAACGGGAGGCTATGAGATACTACATCTCGGTGTTGACGACGCACCTGACGGTTAGCCAAGAGTTCAACTCTTTTCTCACTGGTGAGTTCCTCCAACGCCCATGGATGCATGCTGGCTGACCCTCCGGCTCCAACCAGCCTTTCTCCCAATGGCCATGGAATCCATGGCTTTGCTTGACGTTCTACTCGCTTTGGCCTCGGGCCATCTATCCCTTACCGACGAGTCCTACAAGGTACCCGCTCTCGAGACCAGATCAAATGCCATACGAAGTTTGGCTACGGCCATCACTACGCCCTCGGACCGGGTGGCATACCACGAGACAAACGCTGCGGCATGTCTTGCCTTTGTTATATATGAAGCTGGCGTAGGCGACTGTCGAGCCTGGTATACTCATCTCAAGGGGACGCACAATATTATCAAATCCGCGTCTACATCTTCCGGCGGCGAATCCTTCAGGGGGCCAGAGGCCTTCAAGAATAGCACAGAAGGACAGTGGATTCTACGCAATTTTGCTTACCATGATATAATCGGAAGCATCACGTTGCAAAAGACACCGTTGTTGTACGGAGACTATCTCGAGGGCATCACCGATGTGGTGGATAGTTGTGTCGGCGTTGCGGCCGGTCTTCTCGGCATCATTGCCCGCATAGGGTTTCTAGACGAAGAGACAACAATCAAGGAGAGGACCCCGGATGATGAGGCCCAAGAGAAGCTACGGCAACTTCAGTCCACATACAGAGAGATTGAGCAGGAACTGGTCACTTGGGATTGCCATACCGACGCCGATCCTAGTCTCGCAGCTCTGGCTTATACGTATCGGAACGCAGCACTGATCGTTCTCTACCGACTTATCCGCAGCCGCATAAGGTCCAGACGCGACACAGCCTTCGATATCTGGGGTTCGGAAGCCGAGACAGTCCAGACCAAGATTCAAGAACAGGTCGCTGACACTCTTGCACATGTGGCCGACATCCCCGTTGGTTCTTCTCCAGAGGGAGCGCTCTTATTCCCCGTCTTCATTGTTGGCGGAGAAGCGATCGAGCAGGATCACATCGACTTGGTCCGCTCAAGACTGCGATTGATGGCGAGGAAACGGCAGTTTCGTAACCTTTCGCAGGCTCGGGAAGTCTTGGAGGATCTCTGGGACCTACGCAAAACGAGGGACGGTACCAACGCCGACTGGACACAAATATTGGAGGCGTCTGGAGAAGACCTCTTGTTGACTTAGTATCATGTTGCTAGAATACACTGTATGTGATGCTCTACGTAGGAAGCAATGCCATGTACAAGATCTATCGCCCGGTGATGGCGGTAAACATCAACAAAGCAGCCTTGGTCCAATCTCGAAACCATGTCAACACCGTACCCAAACGCCCTCCCTCTCCACTGCCTGCTATCCTTTGTGTTGTCGACACGTCCAGCCGCTTCCCGTCTCAGCCTACGACCTTGTTCACAGGAGTGAGCGGCTTCCCATCGCCAAGGAAATAAGCCTCGAGATTCTTCATGGCGATTTCTTCGAATTTCTACTCTCGTTGATCAGCCATGCTGAGCTACAGGAGGTGATGATCTTACCCTATCAGCATCGATGGTGCTTCCGGCCATATGAGGAAGCAGCGTAACTCTCCAGCTCTTGAGCAGTCTTGCGTTGATGATAGGCCTAGCCACTGTTAGTAGGAAGATGAGACCATCAATCAAGGCGTGGAGACTTACTCATCATGGAATACGTCTAAACCCGCACTTTTGATATGACCAGCCTCAAGTGCATCCGCCAAGGCATCCTCGTCGACGCACTTGCCTCTTCCAATGTTCACCACGCGACTCCCTTTCTTCATCAGCCCCAGAGTGGTAGCGTTGACGAGATGGTGCGTCTGGGGAGTGTGGGGACATGTGAGGACCAGGCAGTCACAAGCCGTGAGTAGAGACTCAACCGTTTCGTGATAAACTGCATTTCCGAGGCTCTCTTCAAAGGCATGGGGCTTTCTGCGACTGTCAACGTAGTGTATTATCATTCCCAGAGCCTGGGCTCGTCTCGCAACGGCAGTACCGATGCCTCCCATCCCAACTATCCCGAGGACCTTACCGCCGGGCTCGTGTGCCTCGGCGCAGATGTCCTGGACGTGGAATTGTCGTGCCTCACCCCTTTCCCGTAGAGTAAGCTCCCCAAAAGAGGTGAAGCGGAAAACAGCGAGGATCAGGAAGAGACCAATGTCGGCGGTGGACTCGGTAGCGCCGCCGGCTCCGTTGCAATACCATATCCCTCTGCGCTCGAGGGCCTCGACATCCTCGCCGTCGTAGCCGTGGTTGCAGTACGAGACGATCTTGCACGAAGAGGGCAGATGCTGTACCAGCTCCCTGTCAAGCGGTGGGAGCATGTTTGGCGAGAGATTGGGTCGAATTATTCCATCGATCTTGGAGTATTTGCCCCTGTAGGAGAAGGCCTCGATGAGTTCGGCTCGCGACGTTAGGTCGTATGTGAGGATATCGAAATTCTCTCGAAACTTGGCCCACGCCTCATGAGCAAACATGATGGGTTGGCCGGTGTAGAGGATGGTTGGTCTCGTCATGGTCGTTGCCGAGCGTGATATTCGAACAAGGCTGTTCATAACCTGTCAATGCTCAAGTCCCAGTCGGAAGATGAGTAGGTGAATATGGCAGCGTAAAGCAGCTTGTAGGCAATAGAGGATTGGAGATTCCCTGTCGGCGCCGTAGCAGTCGTCTCTCTTCCGAGGTAAAGCAGCATCGTGTCGTGCCGCCCATTGTTGGTATCACCAGGGCCTCCATGACATGACCCGTGGCCATTGGATGAACCACTTATCTTCCATGGGACCACTCTCCGCTGTCATGAATCGCTCTTATGGATGGACCACGTGTGAACGTCGCAACGTGAAGGGCGTAAAAGGCGCTGAGGGCCGAGGGGGCAAAGGGGGG
>JABEEN010001251.1:0-41686 GCA_013363205.1 Fusarium tuaranense | reverse complement strand
ATATAATATTATAATATATTAGAAATATATTTTTTATTATAGTTTAAGTCAGGATACCTGATGACAAAGATCGTCAGTCTCGTCTAGGGCGGTAAACTTGCTTGTTTCTTTAGAAGTCAACGGGGTCTTTCGCCAGGGATCAGCAGAATGTCTAGCCCCCCCCAGCCCTTAATATGAACGGGATGGAGTCGACATCAAGTCCGCGAGCCATATCCAGTGATCATCCAAGGGGTCATCGGCCTCCAGGGCATGTGGCTTAGCCTGAGGGCTTACCCAGTCAAAGATGGACCCCTTGAGAAGGGATGTACATGCGGTGGCCATCCAGCTGTTTCTCAGAGTCCATGATTAACGACCTCAGGCCTTGGGGTTGGCGGGGCACCCTCGGAGAGACTGCCAGGTCATAGGGCCAGGACTGAAGCTGCTCCTGCTCCAGCTGCTGCTGTCTTTGCTGTTGTCGCAGCAACTGCTCCTCCTTCTGTCGCTGCTTGTTCTGCTGCTGCTCCAGCGACTGCTGCTTCTTGAGCTTGAACTCCTCCTCCCTTTCTTTCATCTCCTGGGCCCAGTTGTGGCGCATCGCTTCCAGCCGTTCCCTGAACCTCCTTTCTTCCTCTAGCGCCTTCTTTAGCGCATCGTTGGAGCGCCGCTGTAGCTCAAGGCCTGACTACTGTTGCTCCTACTCAATTTGTTGCTGGTCATGAGCTACTCGCCTCTCTATTTCAATTAGTCTCTCTCCCGCCTGTCGCTTCGCTTCCTCGTCCTTCTGCTTCTTAAACTCGGCACGGTCATTCGCCACCTCACGTTGCTTGGCGGTGAGGTCTTGAGAGGCCTTGATGAGCCTAGCCTCATAGTCCTGTAGGGCTTTGGCATGGTTCTCTATCTTGTCTACTGCGACCTGTGACTCTATTGTTTGTCAGCGGGTATAGACGGATAGGGTCAGGAAGGATCTTCACCGCGAGCCCCAAGTGAGTCAATATTCATGGGGTCTTTCGGCTGCAGAGTCTGGTTGGAACCTTGATCAGGTTGAGATTGGGGAGGTTGGATGGGCGGGAACAGGCCCGATGATGGCGGAGGAATAATTTGAGAAGTGAATGATTGAGATGTTGGAGATGAGAAATGAGGAGCTGACTGGTATTGATTTTAGTTATGAGACCAGCGGGATTGGTTTCTAAGACTCAATTCTGGAGCCTTGTCGATGCGTACCTGCGAAATACCTGACTTGGTCATTGGGGTCGAAATGTTGGACATCTCCAAGTCTCCCTCCCAATCTAGCCGGGCGAAATCATCCTCGTCGTCAGATACAACCCTGGCCTCCTGTCCAACGGCAACATCTCGATGCTTGCTTGGTTTGTCCGTCCTGCTAGGCGTTACCTCTTCTTCATTCGAGATATTGATTGCCGTCTCAAGAGAAGACTGGGCGTCCTGGAACTCCTTCACAAGCCCATCTGGCCAGTCGATAATAACCCTCTCTGTTCCTGGATCCCACCTTTTGGCCACTCTGCCTCGCTCCTTCAGAGCCTTGACGCTATTCTTTAGAGAACTTAGCATCTTCTTCTTCATAACGGCCCGCTGTTTATGATTGAGCTGCTGAAGGTCGAGGCCAAGCGACATGGCAAGCCTGCTCAGGGATTGCTCATCGCTCCGGAAGGTGGCTTGGGAGTGACGGTGTCTTGCAAGCCACTAGAGCATCTTGACGCGGTCTTCGGGCCACCAGCTGACCCGTCGGCAGCTATCGGTTCGGGATTCTTCCACGAACCGGTCATTATATCGGAGTTGGGCACCGCTCTATGGGTTGAAGTCATTCATCAGCCATGGATGGTATTGGTATTAAAAGGAGGGTCGCTTACTCCTGTGAGGCAGCCCATCGTCATAGGTGGTTGAAGGCGAATCAAAACGAGAACGCTGCTGGGTGGCAGGGCCCATAGACAAACCTCAGAGCAGCAGGCCTGACGATGACATATCACAGTGGCAGCTCACGACTATGACCCACGATGGTATCCTAGATATGTACGGGTACGTAAGTGCAAGAAGGAAAGCAACGATTGTCGACAAGCTCGACGTCCGAAGAGGGCTCAGCTTCGACGCAAAGAAGAACAGCACGCCTGGATACAATGAAGCCGAACGAACAACCCAGGGCTGCGGGCGATGGGACTGAGTCCAAAGGCGATCGTTAGCTGATGAAAGGCCAAGGCAAGGGCTTTGATGAAAGACAGACGGGTATAGGACGGGATCAAACACGAGCAACCTCAACCTCAACCGCACAATGCAAGCAAAAGACAAAGAGACCACTGCCCGGCATTAGAGATTCTACCTCCCTCCACATTTTCCCGATGAGTTGACGTAAGGTCGGTGCCGTCCGCAACGCGACGAATTGTCGGGATGATGAGGTGTCATAAGGACAGGTGTGCCAGGCCCTGTGGGGATACACTCAACAGAACCGCCACCTAAAACTCGTCCGGGTTGTGTCTATCACGTACTGCATTTTCCTATCAAGTATCAGAATCACCCCCATGGCTTTGTCAAAGCACCAAGGCGCCCTCCATATCAGCCATCAAGATCCCAGCGAAACAACTTGCCCACCGGCCCCGCGATGATGCCAACCCAAAGCGCCATTAAGGGAAAGAGACTTTGGCGCTCTGTCTGGCAGGACTATGTACTCGGGCGGGCCGAAAGACTGGTCTGGCGTGGTTGGCGCCGTCCAAACCAGATCCGGCCCGTGGAAAGCAATGGAACACTTGATTCTGCGCTCTCATGCCCTGCTCCGGCTCGACGGGCCCGTTCTGTTTCTTGACGGTCAGAATGTAGCCCCAAGATGATTCACAACAGTCATCTATTCGTTGATCTTCGCACGAGGTCTCTTGCAGTCGATGCATATTCTCTAGGCCTCTCCCTTCAATCCAGGCTCCACAATATCTATTTGAAACCATCTGTCATCACTTCCTAGATTTATTCCGGGCCTCAGGAAGCCGGCAGATCCGGCACGGTGGTATGAAATGTAAAAGCAGGGATATCATCGGCGACCAGACCTTGACTGAGGGCCGTCTTATAGCTCGCACGGTACACGCCTTTCGTTGTATGTGTAGTTTAATTCAGTAAGACCATCCCAGGGTCTATCAAGGTTACATATATACACCTGTTCAGATCAGACTATTACGAAAGTGGATTCGCAACTATATACTTCTAATAGCAGGGAGCGGTGATGAATTACCTATCCGTCCCGTTGTATTTTATCCACAGAGTGACATCTCTCATATGGACGCTGATGGAGAGCCCATGTCTTTAATACCATACATGACTCTGAAAATCAGTTGATGTGAAGTCTTACCCCAGAACCAATCATATAAGCAAAGACATTGCCCGTCCACGGGTTCACGGTCATCCTCTGTGTATTTTGGGACCCCGTATCCGTTAGCTCGGCTCCTAGGCCTTCCTGAGGCCCCTTTTCCCTCCAAGCTTGCGTCAGCGCAACCAGGGGCTAGTATCGAGGTAGCATGACTTGAGGTGTACGGCGACTTTCTCCCTAGATCACAAAGTTGACAAGTCAGTGGCCTCACACGGTGTAGATCTGTTTTCAGTTATCAATATTCAGAATCATGGGGGTCGCCAAAAACGGGGGCCTTGATCTCCTCCAAAACCAAGCCATCAATCAAGCTTCTTTGAGATGCACACAGGTCTTCAGCAATTCTCATGAGTCGTTGGCTACGAATCGTTCAAAGTAATAGCCATCACAAGATTTTTGGGACTCAAAAATCCCTTTGAGCGAGACCCTGATTCTCGGTCTGACTCGTTCCGGGGGGTTCTGCTGCAGGTATCATTGAAGACGCCTGAAAGAAAAAGAAATGAGCCCAGATATGAGGAGTTTAACCATTGCAACCATTGATTAAACGAGAAATAAATTATGTAAAGGTAATCGAAACGTATGATAATATCCAAACGACAATCACCAAGGGTATATGAAGAACCAAAAACAGGAGATTCGAGGTGTAACCAACTAAACAATACTCTCTTGCACCTTTCGATTGCCCCTCTCCCATTCACGAGTCGAGTACATACTCAGCTCAGCTTCTATCCCCCAGGACATCCTTCACCGCGGTGACACTGGTTGTCGCAGCCACCGCGTTTCTTGCAACGACAGTTTTGACACGATATCGTGCATGGACAACCTCCGTGGAAGTACTGAGACGCATGTTTAGTTAGTAATGATTACTCCAAGACTCGGCAGCTCAACTCACCGTCAATTCCTGTTTACACTTGGCCAGTTCATCTTTTGAGAGCCGCGTCCAAGGGCCGGAGTTAGCCTCCGAGGCGTCCAAGATGGCTTGAACCTTATCCCTGAACTCACTCGACATTTCCTCATTTGTGACGAGTGGGTTCTCCAGTTCGAACCTTGATGCTTCCATGACTCTGACCATTGACTTCGGGTGCCAATGCATAGTCCCCGTCATCAAGACATTGGTCAGGGACAGCGGAGCATGAAGCGTGGTTCCTGGTTGAACCAGAGTACTTCCCGGCTCGAGGTACAGGGCAATGCCGTTGGCCGGGTAGGCACCTGTATCCAGCCACTTCTTAAGGTCTTCTAGATGAAGACCTGGCCAGGTCACCCAGAGCTTCTCACCATCTTCGCAAAAGGCAGTCGTGATAACGTGATGTCGATCCACGTGTGGAAGATGCATAGCACCTCGAGTAGCCAAGAGCTGGAAGTGTGTTGAGGCGGTAAGATCGATTGGGGTGGCACCCTCAGCCTTGCCTTTGCTTCTCTTCCCACGGTTCGCGGGCTGGTCACCGAGCTTGATCCTCTTTCCATTGCCAGATCGACCAACATCAGTGATTATGTGATAATCGGGTATGTTCACCAGGCATTCCGGAACAGCGTTCTTCTTTACGCCAGCCAAGTTCAGAAGATTGATAGCACGATCTCCTGGCTCTGGCTCACGAAACCGCCGGGTAGCATCTTGGGATGGCCACTGCTGCGGTTGATGACCTTGCTCGGAAAACATCGCCCCAAAGTCATGAACGTCAAGAGCAGGTTGGGACTCAAGGTAGCTGAGATACCAAGGAGGCCCAACGAATCTTGGGTTTGGATTCATGGCGGCAGGAACCAGTATGGGGAGCCTGCACGGTCCATGCCTCAGGACAAGCTCAGCTTCGTCCATAGAGCAAAGGACATATTCGGTAGTTGGGCCGTTGATCGTGTCCGCCTTTGTCAGGTACTCTGCGGCGGTCAGGGGAGTCCCAATATCTGCATCGCGGAGGATCAAACCGAACTGCTTGGCGTCGTGGGCTTCGCGGAGACCGGCTGATCCCTTCGACAGCAGCTCATCGATGAGTTGGCGAGATTCTTGCAGCTTCGCCGCCACCTGGTGTGTGTATGCTTGAGTGTCTGTCGGTGAAGCCGTCGGAGTCGCCGCCGAGAAGTCCTGGGTGGTGACCGTGGTGAGATTGTCGTTGCTCTCATCGCCAGTAGGAGGTTCATGCTGAAGTGCCAGTGCAGAGGCAGCTTCAGTTATCGTCGCTAGACGGCTGACGTCGAGCACATTTCCAGATGCTCTGGCCAACTCGCAAATTCTCTCGTGAGCCTTCTTTAGCGGCTCGCCACAGGCACAAAGGCGATGTACGTTTCTCTTGTGCTTTCGAAGCAACTCTTTGCGCGGAAAGGCCTTGTCACACTCGTCACAGGTGAAGGTGACAGGTGCTCGGCAAACGATCTGATGCCGGCTGATCTCCTCACCAGCGAACACTTTGTTGCACCCACCACATGTTTCGTGCTGCAGCTTGTAGTGTTGGTTTATGTACTTTGGATGGAAAGTACCTTGACATCCCCGTTGGCAGGAGACAGGTTCGGATTGTTTAGGCATCATGGGCCAAGACGATGGCGCCAGAAATGAGAGGCTGTCGTGGGGGCCAGAGGGAGCAACAGGCGCACAGGCTTTCGAGAAGGTCAGTGTGGACAAGAGGCACGACGAGCCACGTAGGATAGCAAGTCGTGATGGCGAAATATAGGTGGGGTGAGACGGTCGCTACCGCAATGGCCACAAAAGAAGAGTGTTCCGATGATGGAACAAGATGACAAGGCCAGAGGCCAAGGCTTGTTGTTGTTTACCACCGGTAGGGAGCTTGTATTGATATTGCTTTTCCGGGGGATGTGGCTGGGCGTCTCTGACTGTGGCGTGCGTGAAAGATATGGCACGAACTTGGCCGTAACGATAACCAGTATCAAAGTAGAGGGCCAGCTTGATTAAACAAATATTCACCATGGGCGTTACCAAGCTACCCTCTGGGCCGGTACATATGAACCCGCTCCCATCTTATCCCCTTGGTCACAGTCCTGCCCTTCGCTGAATCTTCCAGATATTGTCTGTCGGTTATCCCGGCTTCAACTATGATAAAGAACACATTTCCAACACACCATAGCATCATATCCCAATTCTAAAACAATGGCTGAATCTTCCCCGTCCCTCGTTAATGATGGCCCTTTGGGTCTTTCAGAAACGCCTTTTACACCTACTGCAGCTCAACATGCCGATACGAGTAGCGACTTCTTCAGCAGCTCTCCGGCTATGGACTGAATGATGCAGATCCACGATAGCTCGACGAGTGTCCGACATGCCAAGCCGGAGAGGACTTCTCAGGGGCTTCTGCCTGTAAAAAGCAAGAATAATATCAACGCGAGGTTTTAGCTCTGTCCACGTCAACGGCAACGGTTATTACGGGACAAAATGGGGAGGGCCCAGAACCTTGGCATCTGACCAGTACGCTGCAAACGAATTGCCGAGAATAACAAGGCACAGCAAGGCGAGTCGGAAAAAAAACTCATTTAATTTGACAGCGGAGGGGGCCACAGACTCTGCGAGCGAAGCACGAAAACCTTTGGCAGCGACGTTGGAATAAGCTTAAGCTAAGACTGACTACAATCTGCATCAGCTAGCGACAGGGGCTGTCATATCGATCTGCCTTACCAATGGAGTGATGGCCCATGGAGATGGTGTGCATGTGTCTCTGAACTTGGGCGTTGGGGTTGGGGGTCCCTGGCTGCCTGGGTCCCCAACTTTTGACACCTTTTGGGGGGTAAGGGGGGATAACAGGGGATGGCCAACGGCTGACGCTTGGCCTCATTTGTGGAAATGATCCATCGTCGATCACTGCTGAGTAAGTACCTGCATGGGTTATGGCGGGAGATTGCGGCTGAGGCTGGGGAGAGCCATGCGTTGCATAACATAGGTATACCTTTATGCTATGCACTAGGCAGAGCTGCTGAGCTTGTGCCATCAGATGATAGGGGTCCCTTCAGCACATTACATTACAGGTGGGTTATCGACATGTCCGACCAGCGAGTGAGAACGAACAGGGGCTGACAAAACTTTGCCTTGACGAGGAATTCGATACACCATGAAACAGCAACGACTAGATCCCAGCAGTCATCCGAGGGCCAAGGGGGCTGGGCTGGTGCCGCAAAAAAATAGAAATGCCTGGAGCTGAAAAAGGGGCCACGAGCGAGTCTCCGTCAAGAAACATGCCCCAACATGAATGACATTGGTGAAAAGTCTACCTCATCCCTGTAACAAGATTGATTGTCCCAAGCGGAGCAGCCCAGCACGCTCTTCAATCGTGTTGGCCTCGGAGGATCGGGGGTCGGACAAAGTGGATCCCCCGGGCGCGACCGGTCTTGCCGG
The DNA here is from genome assembly GCA_013363205.1 of Fusarium tuaranense. Taxonomy (NCBI): domain Eukaryota; kingdom Fungi; phylum Ascomycota; class Sordariomycetes; order Hypocreales; family Nectriaceae; genus Fusarium; species Fusarium tuaranense. The sequence continues at coordinate 34,019 of JABEEN010001251.1, read as the reverse complement.
AGGTTGCCGGGCCACTTGCCGGGGCGAGCCCCTATTTTGTCGGCCTCCGCCAGACTGAGAATGAGTAAAGAGAAAGGCACATGCGTTACCATTGCGACTTTTCCTTGTCTTTGCCAACTCGGACACCTATAGGGGCTCTGATGAACATTGTACTTGGCCTTCTCTGGCCTTGAACACACACGAGACCTTGTTGGCATTCGGCACTCTTTTGAGATCAGCGATCTTTGATCAATGTGACTCTTCAGAGTGCGCACCAGTTGGCGCATTCCCTCCCATCGCACGACTTGTTTCCTTTCTTTTTGGCCCGGATTTTCCGATCTGTCTAAGGCGCTTGACGCCGGATCTGGAATCGTATAATAAACGACAAGGCATTTTATGCCTGTCAAGGTTGAAGCAGTTTATGCTTCAAGGCACTTTATGCCAGAGACAGAGGGGAAGCACTTTATGCTTCAAGGCATTTTATGCCTGTCAAGGTAGAAGCAGTTTATGCTTCGGGGGCACTTTATGCCAGACACCAAGGGCAAGCACTTTATGCTTCAAGGCATTTTATGCCAGAGACAGGGTAAAGCACTTTATGCTTCCGTCCACGCTGCGTTCCCTCCAACCCCAGAGACACTTCCTTTTTTTCTCTCCCTAGCCATGGGCAAGCGTCTGATACCTCAGCTCAGGGTTTCGCTCGAGACGCGCATTCGATCCTTCTGTGCCCTGGCACGAATCGATCCAGGATATCTTGTGTACCGAAGCATCTTCCGCTTCCAGCCACTCGAGCTCAAGGCATTTTATGCCTTGATATATACCCTTCTTCTCCTTGACAGTCACTTTCGCCCATAACCTTTCCCTCCCCTCCACCAAAAGTCCTCCTCGGATGGTTCTGATGCCAACATCTCTGCACATTGAATGATGAGATGTTTCGGTGTTATCGTTATTATTTTGGTGTTATTATTCTTTCGGCGTTTCCGCTATTGATTCGATGTTTTTGTTATTATTGTCGTTATCGCTATCGTTGTCGTTATCGTTGTCGTTGTCGTTGTCGTTGTCGTTGTCATGGTTATTATGCTTTTAGGTTCTCTTGTCCATGGCCCTCTCCTCCCCAGTCACTGGCAATGGCGACTTTGCGTAGGTAGTGGTAGAGTAACAGAGGACCAATCATAGTCAAGAACCGTGATTGTAAGCTCGGCTCTGACCGCATGGCGATCTCATGAGGTCGACGACCATGATGAATGGCGCAAAAGGGCACAAGCTCAACATGCCTTCTCGAGCTAGACGGAAAGATTGCAACCGAACAACACTGTAACTGAGCTCGTTGGTCGCCGCTGCCGAAGGAGGTGTCAAATGGGGCGGTTGATGATGGATAAAAGAGATAGGCGAGCGCTGTTATGCTCTTCTGTACGTTCGGGCTAGGACTTGTTGGAACGGAACGTGGATTGGTACTTTTGCATGTTTCTGTGCTTCATATAGTTGACTCCGTTGAATTCACCCCTGTAGTTGCCCCGTTGAACTCAATTTGTCCTTGATGCCAACGATTGGTGCTTGAACGAAGGCCGCGTATTGCTGGGTCGAGGCGAGTTGAGAGAATCCGGTCTTCCATCAAAGCTTCCAAGGGCATTTGCTGAAGACATTGCCATTGACAAATGCATGAGTTCATCCGCTGATGAATAGGTGCGTGCTCATCGTACAGGTACTCGCATACGCAGTATGGAGTCATTGAGCGTAAAGACACATCATCCAATAAGAGACTTCGATGTTGTACGGATCATAGCGGGGCGAAGGGAGCGGCGGACGAGGGCCGTAGATTCCTCGACTTGGACCTTGTTGGTGAGGGCATCGCTGAGGAGCTGAATCTTTCAAGCGGATTGTGTGTGGATTGAAGTGGCAGTCGATATTAGGGGCGGCGAGAGGCTCGGAAACTGTGCTTTCGAACGTATGAGATTGGGAATCGAGGAGGAGTTTGTTGAGTGGCGGGCTTCTGGAAGATGCCACCATCGCCATAGCCTGGCACTCATGAGACATAAAGAAGGGGCCCCACGGAATCATGACGATGCTTGAACTGGGGCGCCAGGACCCAGGTCCAAGGTTGAAGCATCCTGATGTGGTTGTTTATTGAGTTGATGGTGCAGGAGTAGAGTTCTGGTGCGCAAGATATCGAGGTAAACGTGGTGCTCACAGACAAGAGACTTGCGAGTGTCCTTAGCCAGGGGCTTTGGCCAAAAGATTATGCAGCACTCCCAGAGCTTGAAGGATAGTAGGAATCTGACATGGTGGGTGATGGCCTAGTCCATGAGCCTCAAATGCGCTGTCTTCATCATGGGCACGTGTGCTCCCATCATCATGCAGGTTTGCTTGGTCACGGCACGTGTCCCCCTCCTTCCCTTGCTCTATGTTTCTAGACTGATTCTACGTAGATATGTCTAACCTCTGAACGGACTAGACGGAACGGATGGATTTGCTCCGGGACAGGGGCCACTAGAAATCTACAGCCACATTCTGGAGATGAACAGGCTGGTGACGTCTTGGCGGCTTCGCCCTGGTGAATACGGGCGCGTAATAGGCTGCCCGGCTTCCTCACCGCCGTTGACCATGCCACGCCAACGATGCCGCTAATGCAAGCACTCAATGAAGGCTGGGAACCCCTGTGTTTGGATTCATTGTGAACCATATATAACGTGTTCTTTTCCTATAAGCTATCTTTCCTATATACTTAACTCCGTTAATAATCTAGCTTTTTTTAGATCTCTATTATTAACTCTAGTCTAATTACTTTATTATATTAATAAGACTCCGCTACTAACTCTAATCTAACTTATTATCTATCCTTATAATAGATTCTATATATCTTTTATTAACTTAAATATATCTTTATATTAATCTATATATTTATAGATTTTATTAAGAATTAATTCTTTAGCGCTAAGGTTTTTATTATTAAATAAATTATTTATTAATATTTAAAAGACTTTTTATTAATTATTAAGATAATTAAGTTTATTTTATTAGCTTATTATATATTAAATAAAGTAATTATAAAATTAAATAAAAGTAATTTATTTTTTATTATTAAAGAATTAAAAATCTAAAGGCTTATTTTTAAGGCCTAAGAGATTAATTAATTTTAGTTTTCTTTAGAATTATTATTTCTTACTAAGGTTTAATTTTATATCTTAGGTATTTATTATAATATATTAATTATTATATTTTAAATAAAAAATAATTAAGATTTTTATAATTATAATAATTATTTTAATAAATAAAAAAAAAATAAAAATAAAAATATTAATAATTAATTAAAGAAATAATATAAACTTTTTATTTTTCTAGGGATAATAAAAGGTATTATTTTATATAAAAAATATATCTTTTTATTTAATTTTTTATAGCTATTATTATAAAAATTAAAAAAAATAGGTTATAGTTTTTTATAGTATTAGGTTTTAATATTATTATATATTAATAGCTATATTTTTTTATTATTATAGCTAATAGCTTTAATATTATTATAGCCTATAATAAAAAAAAAAAAAAGACCATCTTCTCCAAAATCAGATTCACCAAAGTGTTGACGGATGGCGACGAGTCCGGCCGATGTCAGTATGCCGGCCTGCCGTATGCCCCCTCCGATGGACTTGCGTACCCATCTCGCATGTCTAATTATTGGCTCAGTTCCGACTAGGACACTGCCCACTGGGGCTCCGAGGCCTTTGGAGAGACAGAGTGAAACCGTGTCAAAATGCCGACAAAACTCGGCCAGAGTACCTGCCTTGGCAACGCACGCTTCCCATAGACGAGCACCATCGAGATGCATCTTGATGCCATGTTCCTTGGCAAAGGTAGAGATGCGCTCGATCTCGTGTAAAGGCATGACCAGACCATAAATCGTATTTTCAAGACTTATAACACGAGTCGAACAGGTGCGAATATCGTGGTCGAGAACGACATGTTCGTGCACGTCTTCAAGGGTCAAATATTTGCCGTTCTTGGGAACAACGGGTTGGGGTTGAGCACCAGACAGTGACGACGTTCTAGAAGGAAGATTTAATCAAGGCTTACTACACAAACATTCCTAATGAACTCACCCACCAGCCTCGTGAGCAAAGATGTGGGATCGATAATCACACAAGACTGAATCCGGTGGTTGTGTAAGGAGTGATCTCAGGGCAAGCTGATTACCCATGGTACCTGAGAGCACATAAAGACCAGCTTCTTTACCAGTCCGCTTAGCAACGTAGGTTTCGAGCTGAACGGTGCTGCCATCTTCTCCAAAAACATCATCTCCCAATGTGCATGACTGGATGGCATTCAACATGGATGTAGTTGGGATTGTGATGGTATCACCTTCAGGTCCGTCAGTCGACCACTTCTACAACAGGATAACAAGACTACTCACTTCGGAGATCGAAGCTGGCTGGGTTCGTCCTCCCATTCTGAGCCCAGTTGATGCATGGGATATCTCTTGTCATGCTACCCATGGTGAATCGTAAGATGCGACTTGGTTTGTGGTGAGATTATTCTGAAACTAAACCAACACGGCTTCTTTCGAGGCTCGCCCTGGTTCGGCGAGGTTTATCCATGCTAAACTCCCTCTGGGAGGGAACAAGCGCCACGGCGCAAGCGGGTATCGCTGCTCCATATTGGACGTCGCATGGCGTAGGGCGTAGGGCGTACCAAGCTCCGTATATCGGGACCCTAGGCAATTTTCGCTGGGGCCACTCATCAGATGAAGAAATATGCGCGATGGATATATTCATTCGATAACCCGATAAGCGCCTTTCATCCCCCTCAAGTTCCTCCTCCTAGACCTTTTGCACGGTGGGCTATCGTAGGTCAGTCTCGCAATAACCCCGACGACCCCTCCACATGATTGCTTCGGAAATTCTTGAGTCAATCTTAGTTATCTGCCATACTGGCAGCATTTCGACTTTCCATGAGAATGAGTTATGGGCCTCGTCACATGATCTAGATATGGTCTATATATGAACGCCTTCTGCCTCTCTTGGATAAGGATGAACTCTTCTCCGTTGTTTTGAGCGGTGTTCTGAATCAAGCACGTCACTCCCCCGCGAGACAAATTCAAAACAAGAACGAACCAGCTCCCGAGCTAGACAAAGGAATGCTTCCTGACTTTCCTGGAGAATGAGGACGTATCTACCCTCAAGTTCGACTTCCTCGTGGTTGACGAGGCCCATATCCGTTACCTAGCAAATACTAAAAGTTGCTAACTTTTCAGGACTTTAAGTGCCACGACAACGGTCCTCGCCGCCTTAGGCATCTCTTCTCCATCATAGCTAAGATTATCAGCAGGTGCACTAATATCAAGACTTTCTGGATCCAGAACACTCAATTCCTCCTCCAGGCCTGCCTCAAGCTGGCGTCCGGCAACAAGGCCCTCGACGATTGGCACAGCCTGCTCCAGACTGACGTCGAGACCCTCGCTCTCAAGTTCATCCCCCCCTCAAGGAAGCCTTCACTGCGATCAAGGTGAAGATCGAGAAGAATCCAGAGATGAAGGCTGAACAGAAGAAATTGAGACGCATGGTCGAGCATCGCAAGACTCAGTCGCCTAACGACTCGATCGATGCCGTTAGTGATGGCTCTGACCACGAAGAGTCTGAGCCGGAGAATGAGGAGGACACCGCCGATTCCTACCATGGCCTCAAGGACCACGAGCTTATGAAGCCCGACCTCGGCCCCCGCGCCTCGTCCAAGGGCAAGGGCAAGGCTCAGGTCAAGCCCCAAGCCAAAAAGCGGCCCAGGGCCCCCGCCACTGAGGAGGCTGGGGAGAGCTCCAAGCGAGCTCGTACCGATTAATTAATCGCAATATGGTGGAGGAGGAGTGGAAGGGGTCATGGATAGAACGGTGATATGGTGGTGGAGGACATGGATTCACATGTCACGCAATGCCTAGCGGGAATATCACAGGCAACACAACGGCTTGGTTACATGCTAGCCGAACAACTAAAAGGGGCGACTGGTTTGGCGGAGGGGTGGCGGCGGAGCTTGTTTTATTGAACTTTAAAAATGTTTAGCATTTAGTTACCTTCAACCACTTATTGCTCTCTGATTGCTTGTGACTATTCACTGAATTGACGTGTTGGCGATCAAGGTGGTCACGTGCAAGGGAAGCTATGTCTGATTTGGCCATAGTGTAATTTAGCTATCACGTGATATACCACATCCCCATCCGCATCATCGTTTTTCACTACAACATCGAAAAAACACCGCTAGTACTGGTATCAAACTTGGATGAGGAGAGAAATGATATTTTCTTTAGCCAGCCCACCACCCTGTAAGATTTGAAGATCCAATCCCTGCGGGGCCGGTTCCGCATTTGGCAATCCCCGCATTTTCCCTTGCGCTCGACGATAGCTTGTATTGTGGGGCTGATTAGCTATGCGCTACGGCGGATCACCTGGGCGGATCGACGGGGCATGTCTACCTACCTAACCACACGACAGATGGACTTCCTTTGTTACAATGCCAATACCGATACCGGCCGGCACGTCTCACAATGTGGACATTTTCGTCAACACAGTGTTGCGAACTTGGCGTAATCTCTAGAAGAGACTTAGATTGCGGACCCGGGACCGCGCGTCTTCTTCTTGCCCTGTCATCCAGAGAGGTATTGGGGAAGTGCCGGTATCCGATCAAGTCTAATACTTGATATAGGTAGTCATGGATCATCTCATGAATCGCTCATCGTCTCTCACTGGCTCCACCAAATCTTGAGACTTGCAAGACACGCCATCCCCATTGCCCAACATGTCCAACCCCGAGATCTCGCCCAAGGCTGCCCCCTCTCTTGTCCTCCCACCAGGCAAGGTGATCTGTCAGGTATCGGCTGTCGATACGACTGCCAACTTGGCCGTTCCTTCAGACACTCTGGTTCAGCCAGCAATCCCCGGTCATGAGCTCATGAACTTTCCAACGATTGCCTTCCTCATCACTCATCCTTCAGGGGATCAAGTCATGTTTGACCTGGGCACCCGCAAAGACTTCTGGAATCTGCCTCCGCCTACCGCGACTGTCATTGACGCCAAGATCCCTGGTATCAAGATCGATAAGAACGTCATTGATATATTGGTCGAAGGCGGAGTCGACCCCAAGAAACTTCGAGCTGCCATTATTAGCCATTGGCACTTTGACCATGTCGGAGACCCAAGCACTTTTCCCGAGACCATGGAGTTCATCGTTGGTCCTGGGTTTTCCAAGGACTTCCTCCCTGGATATCCTACAGTGGAAGGCTCGCCGTTCTTTGAGGACAACTTCAGGAACCGCAAAGTCAAGGAGCTAAGCTTCTCGGATCTTGTTGTCGCTGGCTACAGGGCCGTCGACTACTTCGGCGACGGTAGTCTACACATCCTTGATACCCCTGGTCATGCAGTTGGTCACATCTCAGCACTCGTAAGAACGACAGTCGACACATTCGTTTTTCTGGGAGGCGATATTTGCCATTTTGGCGGGTCCTTCAGGCCGACTCAGTACACTCCGATGCCATCAGAAATTTCACCCTCCGAGATCATCCCTCACTATCGTCAGGTGGCCCCGTTCGCCTGTTCTCTCCTCACTGCTTGTCATCCTGATCAGACCAACGCACGCACTTCCCCATATTATCAGCCCCGCTCTGGTGAAGGCTCTTGGTATATTGATCCCCCTACGGCGGCAAAGAGTATTGAGGGCCTTACGGTTGTTGACGCAGATGAGAAAGTGCTTGTTCTCATTGCTCATGATCCTGGTCTTCTGCACACACTTCCATTCTTCCCGCATGGTGAGATCAATGATTGGTATAATGCCGGGTGGAAGGAAGGTCTTAGGTGGGCGTTTTTGGACGAACTACCTGTCCCTGGCAAGACCAGGAGGTTCCTTGTGGATGGGACATATAAAGATGGCATCTGTGTGAAGAAGCTGGACGTTGCTTCTGCTGGCTAAATGAGCTCTATCAAGTAGAGTATTCAAGTATTCAATGTGAATGAGATCTTTGGGAGCATCACTTCTGCGATTGCTTGGGTAGCTTCAGGTGTGATCCTTACGTATGAACTCGCATAAAATTTGATGATATTGATCTATGACTGTATAATCTAGAAGTAAGCTAACAAATAAATGATCGTTGTGCAGAAAGAGTGGCTGTGAGAGAGCTTCGCAAAGATACTGCGGTCTTCTATGGGCTTGAGCGACCTCTGTGGTCCGGATATCTATTTCCCCATGCAAAGCAGCCACCAATAATCATACCTTGCACTAGCTGCATCCCCGGATTTCTCCAGATGGCCATCTTGCATTCACGACTTGCGGGGAAGGGTCCGCATTGCATCCTGACAACACGTGTTCAGGTATGCTCGGAGCCGTCATGTCGTTCTCGCGCGGTGGGGGAAGGATGGGGAGGAAGATCCTCAAGGTCTGGGGCCCCGGATCGGATGATTATGCTCTTTCATTGGGCTGGAATCGGTTGAACGGAAGTCGTGCGGCATGTTTCTGGGCTCCGAAAGTTCGGAACCCGTACGCCCTACGCCCTACGCCGTCCATTACCCCCGTAGCGCTACAACCATGAGATTTCGACGGCACTAGCCCGGCAGGACAGTCAGAGGTACCGTGAAGCAGAGACCTCAGACGGCAGCCTAGGCAGTACAGGATGAAATATCACGTAGCACACAAGTGTTATAAATGGAAGATGCCTCATAGTGGTATCCCAAAGAACCCAACCCCCAAGTCCTCCTCAAGTCATTGTACAATAAGCACCCCGAGACCATGACATCCACTTACTACGCCTGGGCCGTTGTCGAGCACGGCAAGCCTCTCCAAAAGATAGAGCTTCCCATCCCAGAACCCACCGGGACAGAGATCTTGATCAAAGTGTCACACTGCGGTGTCTGCCATTCAGACCTTCACTTTTGGGAGGGTTTGTACGATCTCGGCGGTGGCAAAAAGATGTATGTCAAGGACCGTGGGGCTACGCTGCCCCGGGCTTTAGGCCATGAGATCGTGGGAACTGTGGCCAAGCTTGGCCCTGATGTCGACACCAGCCACTTTCCTGTTTCTGTTGGCGACAGTCGGGCCGTCTACCCATGGGTCGGCTGTCAGAACTGCGGTAGATGTGAGGATGAAGATGACAACCTATGCCTCGCACAGAAAACCCGAGGCGTGTTCAATCACGGAGGGTTCGCACAATACATCACAATTCCACATCCACGGTATCTGGTCGACTACGGGAACGTGGATCCTTCGCTGGCTTGTACTTTCGGCTGTTCTGGCCTCACCGTCTTGAGCTCGATCAAAAAGCTGATGCCGTTGAAACCAAACGAACCCATCTTGTTGATTGGTGCTGGAGGACTGGGTTTGACTGGTATCTCAATGCTCAAGGCTTTGGGCCACAAGAATATAATTTCGGCCGATATTTCGCCTGAAAAGCGCGCGGCTGCTCTCAAAGCCGGTGCAGCTGCGGCCGTGGACTCAGGGGCCCAGGATGCCTTTGATCGAATAATCGAGGCTGCAGGAGGTCCTCTACCTGGGGCTATTGACTTCGTGGGCTGCAAGCAAACGGCAGAACTCGCCATGGCTTGTATCGGCAAGGGGGGTAAAGTGATTGCGGTGGGATTGGTTGGTGGGGAGATGAGCATTTCTATGGTTCCCTTCACCTTTACCTGCAAGTCGCTTATCGGAAACATTACTGGTAATCCCCAGCACATGCGTGATGTTGCTGAGCTTGCACGGAGCGGGAAGCTAGAGTCGATCCCCATCACAGAAGTGCCGTGGGAGCAAGCGAACGAAGCAATCCAAAGACTGGCAGAAGGGAAGGTAATGGGAAGATTAGTTTTAGTTCATGAATGAGGATAGATGCGGTTCTGTGCGACCCATCTCATCTCATGCCCGCGCAGTGTAAACTCAGCATCCTCCATTGATCCGCCCAGTTATGAAACCTGATATTCTGCCATGTAAGCCATAGTTCCCATTTTGTTGGGCAATTTTCACAGCACCGATTGAGAGGATCCTGTCCGAGCTACTTCTAAGAGGATAGGGTTGCCGTCATAGGTATCCTGCGGAGGCAGCCGGACCCGCTGCCGATTGGGGTTCCCGAAAATGGGACCAGGACGGCATTAGCCACCGGAAGCCAGGCTGGAAGGGTCCGATCTAAAGAAAGGAAGGAGAAGCAGTGGTTGTTATTAGGTTAGTCATTAGGGTATTAGATTTAAGGCCGTCATGTACCAGTCCCTACGTCATCTCTTGCGAGGGTGGGGCTTCTGTCAGGGTCCTCAGGGACAGAACCGATAACGATAAGAACTTGGGGCGGGATCCAGGGCCAAAGCAACAACAAATTAAGAGAAGCTATACTTGAACCAGGTATCCCATGAAAGTCCTTTGGTGTGTTCACAAAGGTCAGGGCAGAGATTCCCCTAGCTAACTACTTATCATCAATGTCGGACAGCCGGACAATGACAGACGAGGTAAGTTTTTGCTATCTACCCTAGACATGCAGATGACCGGAAGCAATTTGACTCCGACCATGACAAAACACCAGCATGACTAATCTGATCTAAGGTTGGAACGTCCAAAACACCCTCGAAGTGAGACCTAAACATCTTTCTTCTTTTTCATGGATTTATGAAAGAAAATAAAATGGAGAATTCTGTATTTGAAGATGGCTCTTCGCAGCCTCGAGCTCGATTGCACAACGTAAGTCCTCAATTCGCTGTAACCTTGCTCACAAACACAAATGCATGCTCTAACAGACCCCTGTCCATAGGCTTGTCTCGCTTGCCAGAAACGCAAGTCAAAATGCGATGGCCAGCATCCGTCATGTTGCCAATGTCAGAAGCGCGGTATTCAATGTGTTTATCAACAACGGAAATTTCGAGGGCCTGGCAAGAGGTATGCAGTCATTTCACCACTCATTGAGCAATGCTAACCCCTGATAGTAAGGAGTATGCGCACAAGTTGGAAGAGAGGCTTAAACGTCTGGAAGAGTCCCTCAAGCCAGGTTCTTCTAGTTCTACAGAGCAAGTCAACATCGGCGTGACAGGCCATGATGATCAGGTCGAGGACAGAAGTCGCTCCCCATCCACTTTGCTGGATTCAAGGACTCATGACCCAACGAGTACGGCTTTTACACAAGCCAACGCTTTAACTCAGAACATGACTACATTGCACATGTCACCCCTGGAGAGATCCTGTATCACGGAAGCTTCCAACGAAATCGCCGAAAACCTACCGCCTGGCCTTCCTCCTTCTTTCCTTCAAATGCACTTCATCGAGTTTGTACGAACTGCAACCAAAAGCGACACATTCAAAATGCAACTCTTCAGTCCACAGCATCCTCACAGCAAAGTCTTGTCAAGACTCGACGACATCGTGCAAGAGATCAGCGAGATGTACCCCCTCCTTGACATGGGCCACTTCGAAGAGCTCCTGACGCCTCTAGAATCCGATGATTTTGTGGACAAAGCGGCCAGGCTCGCGATTTGTAACGCGTCGCTTGCATTGGGGATTCAATGGAAAACTGCAAACTCTGCTTTTGGTGATCTGTCACCCGCGGCCTGGGCATACTTCAAGAGTGCGTTTTCCACGGTTCCGCTTTTGCTCTTCCAGGGTTCCAGCAAGCTCGCTTATGAAGCGATGCTCATCATGGCCATGTTTATGCTAGGCAATGCAGATCTTCACATCGCCTCCCACCTCAATACGTCTGCACTGCGCGCATATCAGATGTGCCATCATTCTCACGCTCATGGAGACTGTATTCAGACAGAGAGCCAGCTACGCGTTTTCTGGAGCCTTGTGAATATCGACATCGATCTTGCATTCAGGATTGGTATACCCCCAATGATATCGAATATTTCAAGTGAAGATCTCCCGGCTGAAAACCCTTCGGATCCTGCTTGGTATCTCGATGTGCCGGGAATGGATCGTGGGATCAACGTCATGAGACTGCGAGCTGAATTGGCCAGAATTCAGTCAGATGTATACCACCAGCTTCTTTCCGCCACCGCGAGACGCTCTTCTCAGGAGGACCTTTCTATAAGAGCTGAAGGATTAGATCAGGCCCTTGAGAGATGGAAAGCAGCCCTCCCCTTGGTTTTCCAGCCTCGCAAAGATTATCACCCTGGGAGGGATGTTCTGCCACTACCGATCATCATGCTGCATTTCATTTTTCATGACTTGAAAATGAAATTGCAAATTGTGGTAAGGACCGACTCTTTGGATGGCTGCATAACATCAGCACGAGCAACAATCCGTCTGATGCATTGCCTGCCCACGCAGCAGTTCGCAGCTCTTTGGTATGTAAACCGTGTCCATGAATTCTTGAAATTTCCCCCTAATATCCGCAGGCGCGTTTTGGTGTATCCCACCTCTGCCGCTCTTGTCCTTTTGGCTACTGCCTGTAATGATGTAGTGGGTTCCAAGGGGGAACTGAGCGTGAATGGGATTCGGGAGCTACTGCATTTCGTCAGCGACATGGTATCGAGGAAGGGATGTGATGCAGGGCGAACCCTGCCATGGTTCTCCAGATTCGAGGAGGTCGCAGCTGGACGAACAAGACAATGCTCACCGGTCGAATATCAGGAAATACACAAGGTGAGCGAGAATTCACGTATTGACTCGTCTCTGGGGGCTAAGACTGACATGAGGTGCGGTCAGAATCTTTCTCTCCTCTTTTTGCCGGACATAGATTATCTCCGCCTTGCTCAGAGTTTCCTTGGGAGAATGGCTGCTGATGACGCCGTCCTGATCCAGAAGCTGTCAGAGATCCTTGAAATCCCCTGGCTTCCAGCGGACGAATTTGGTCCATTTGTCCCGGACTGTCTGAAACCCAAGACACACAATTTTGCATTTTCATTTGCTTAGAGGCCACTTGTTTGTTGAGGGACGCCTAACATCTGTTTTCAAGAGACCTGATAGGATTCACCATGACTTCGGTCGCCTTCTTAAGAAATATTTAGAGCCGCCTTTCCTTGCTGCCTATACGCGATGTCCAGACAATAGCACGCTCCAACTGACTCATGAACCACTCATCCTCGTAAGCCTCATCAAAGTGGCCCAGGGCCGTGTAGAAGGATCGCCCACCTTCAAACTCTTGACACCAGACAAGCGGGTGGTCATGGCCCATATTGCCGCCCTGGAATGAGCTGGTATCACCGCGGACCAGCACACGCAGGTTTGTGTTCTCCCGAGGGTGCGTCTTGAAGTTATACCACTCATCCGTCCACCGCTGCTCCTTGTCCAAGCTCCCTGACATAATTTCATGCCCTGCGTCCTCGATCACCAGTGTTCCCTCCTCCGGTGCAGGGTGATAGTCAAAATGCGCACCGACGAGGCGGCCATACCACTCAGAGTGCTTATTGCCACTTGCGGCAGCATGAACGGCGACAAAACCACCGCCAGCGCGGACATAAGACTGCAGTGCGGAAATTTGGGCGTCATTGAGGAACGGGCCGGTAGTGTGAAGGAAAACAACGGTTGCGTAGGCAGCAAGGGTACCTGAAGTGAAGACCTCAGCGTCCTCGGTAGCATCCAGGGTGAACAGGCCCGTGCGATTGCCAAGGGCGCGTAGAGTGGCGATGCTGACAGGTATGCACTCATGACGATAACCAGCTGTCTTTGAAAAGGCAAGGACGCGAAAGGGAGGCTGTGGTGACGTTCCGGGCACACCATCGACTATGGTGGTTGAGGTCATGTTTCTGGTGAGTTGAAACAAAGAGAGCAAGATATGCTATGAATGATGTTTTACAAGTAAAGTATAGAGCTTTTGCCAAAGAGGGCAGTATTGCAGGAAATAAGCTCGAATATATTTCGGTTTCTGAATTTTCTACGGTTCGGTTCTGTGATCTTCGTCTTTGTTAGCTTATTAATCGACATGTCGGCATCCTCTCCGATAGATACTCCGTACACGAGGACAAATGACCCACGACTTGAAAAGATAAATAACTCACTTTCCAATACAAGACTGGACTTAAATGCGAGAGTTAAAGTTAGATGCCTTGGCAGACGCAAGCTCTGGATATTGTAACCGTCTTGCGCATGTGTTTGATATATACTAAAATAGATGCCCTGGCAGGCTCTGGTGTTTTCACCCGTGGCGCTGATGTGTTTGATCTTACCCCGCTCCTGGCTTATCTGAAAGGACTGTAAATCTTTCTAACCTGCTTTACGTCGGGTCCCCTTAGCTCTGACGTAGTCAGCTTGACACTTAGAGGTCACCAGCATTCTACGCAACATTTCTGTAGGACAGGAAACTCAGTTATACAATCTACCTACTTACCAAAACTATTTTACAACGACATCCTACTTCAGGTACAGCCCAAGCATGGCCGTGTTCTCCAGCCAGGATGCCACCCGCTCCGCGCACCTTGCAACAGTAGCCCCGTCCAGCACTCGATGGTCGGCAGACCAGCTCAGGACTACCTGCTCCTGCTTGACGATTCTCTCATTTCCCTGCTGATCTTCCTCAAAGACGGCGACATTCTGAGCCTTCCCAACACCCAGGATCATTACGGTCGGGTCAAGAATAACTGGGCTCACGACGTGGCCGCCGATGCTGCCGATGTTGCTGATGACGAGAGTAGCCCCCGTCATCTCGCCGGGGCTTAGCTTTCCCTCCCTGGCAGACTGCCCGAGACGTTTAATCTCGGCCGCGAGTGACAGGACTGAATGATTCTGAACATTGCGGATGACCGGGACCACAAGGCCGTTTGGCGTGTCGATTGCGATGCCGATGTTGTGCGCCGCCTTTAGCACGAGCTGAGGCTTGCCTGGCTGCGAGGCTGTGTCGAGGCTGGAGTTTATGATAGGGTATTCCGTTGCAGCCTGCGAAACAGCCTTCAGGATGAAGGGCAGCGCTGAGAGCTTGGTGATAGGCGCACCCTCACTTTTAGGGTCGTTCGAGGAGAGCGAAGCTTTGGCAAAGTCCTTGCGAAGGCTAGAAATATGCGTAGTATTGACAATATTGGTGTATAGGAAGTGGGGGATCTGGAGAGATCTGGTCATGGACTGGACCATCTGGCTCTGGATGCGAGTTAGGGGAACCACCTGGTCACCTGCTGCCGACTTGGGGCTTGGGGCAGCCGGGCCTGAGGTGGCTTGGCCGGACAGCCCTGCAACATGCCGCTGAACGTCTTCCTTCAGGACTCGCTGGCCTTTTCCTGTTCCTCTGATATCCGCAATGTCAAGGTTCAAGTCCTTGAGCATGTGCCGAACGGCCGGCGTGACGAGACCAGAATTTTTCGGGGCTGAGGTGGCCTCGCTTGTTTCCCCAGCGGATTCTGGTAACGGTTCGTTAGACTCGGTGCCAACGTTTCCTTCTTGTCGGCCTTTTTCTTCTCCTCCTTTTCTGGCAGGCACTTCCTCTTCGGCGGATGGTGTTGAACTACTAGCTTCTTTCTCTGACACCAACTCAGGCTCAGCATCTGCATCGTCAACTTCGATATCGAGAAGAGCCTGGACTGGTCAGCATCCTACCAACAGTAGGGCTACAACAAGGCAGCGAGATCTTACGCTTCCAACCTTGGCCATCTCATCAGTGTCGTAGTGGAGCTTGCGGATGGTCCCGTCAAATCGAGATGTAATCTACAACAGCGTTCAGGTCAGCCCGCGGCGCGGGTCCTAGCAGCAGAAGCATCATACGAACCTCAACAGACGCCTTGTCGGATTGGACCTCACATATCGGATCAAACTGCTGGACCTGGTCGCCTGGCTTCACAAACCATGTCATGATTTGACACTCGGTTATGCCTTGTCAATGTTAGTTAGACCCATCTCCTTAATCTCTAATCATCTTACCTTCGCCAATGTCGGCGAGCAGATACGGCTTCAGGGCGCCGAGGACTCGTGTGGTGTGCAGAAGGCGGCTGCATTGGACATGCGAGGCACTCCTGAGAAATTGACGGCTTGGCATGCCGTGTACTCTGGCGCCTGACCATCTGGCCGCATGCTGAATACTTGAAAAGAAAGGTCGTTGATACATGTCGACGGGCCAGAACTGTCGCAACCGGACTTGATAGTTCCTACCACGCGACGGCGCTCGCTACGTATATGATGCTTCAAGGTCGGCCTCAGGACTCCCTGACATGTGGTCAAGAGCAGTAGGCTGTCTCCGACGTGACTGATCAATATGTTGTCAATGTCTGGGATATCCGACGGAGAGCGCGGCACCCCGATGCTAGCCACCCATCCATCCATTCATCCAGCTCGGTAGATCTGGCCCTCGGCATGTATTGTGAGGCTCCGGGGTGGTGATCCGGATTAGTACCTCTCTCACTACTAATGGCTTCCGACAACGGTGCACCCGCCTTTAACCTAGCGCGCCCGAGAGGGCTTCTGTGGTTTCAATGACTAACCTTCCGCTTGTCGGCTTCTCGCGTCAATCACTTTGCTTTACGGTCCTGGAAAGCCTTGGCCTTGTAGCACCAGCATTAAGCTCGGCCCGTGTGCGTGGAGAGATTAACGGGTTAAGTTAACCTCCAGTTCAACGAAACGTCCATATCTTGCAGTGCCTTCTTCTCGTTCCTGATACTCCTTTGTCAAATTTCCTTCCTATCTGCTCCATCGTTAACCCATCAATCGCCTTCCATATGAGGCCCCTAAGGTGTTGCCGGCACCAGAGCTCTGCTCTTGCAGCCTTGTTCAAGCGCCCGAGCCCAGCAAGATGGGCTATGCGCGAAGCACGGCTGCCCCTGTCAGGAGCCTATTCGACAGAGTATGTACTTCTATCTTCACCTTGTCAGCGAATTGCTGCTAAACGAATTGGGACAGATCTCGCTTCCCAGGTGCCATGAAGAGTCCACTGGAGGGGGAAATGGCCTGGATCGAACCTTCAAACAATCCGCCCATTTCCACCTTCTCCCTCATGGACGCTGATGGCTCCGTCCGAGACGAGAGCAGGTTGTCCCCTGAGCTAACCACAGACAAGATGCTAGAACTGTACCGAAACATGCTCACAGGTAAGAGTGTCGGGGTGTTGACGATCTAGTCAGAAGGCTAAACCGGTTCACGATCTAGTCCACATCATGGATAGCATCATGTTTGACGCCCAGAGACATGGCCGGCTGAGCTTCTACATGGTTCTTCTTCCTACCCAGCAAAGGACGACCGACGCTAACAGGTGGCAGGTTTCCCACGGCGAAGAAGCCATTATGGTTGGATCCGCAGCGGCGTTATCCCCGGGCGATGTTATTACGACTCAATATCGTGAACACGGCGTCTTTCTTCAGCGAGGCTTTGAACTCAAGGATTTTATGAGCCAGCTGGCGGCCAACAGGAATGACCCAGGCAAGGGCCGGAACATGCCCGTTCATTACAGCGGCAAGGCCAAGGTCAATATCGTGAGTCGTCTTGTCTATCCCCTATCCCCCAGGTAGGGGCCTGTCCCAGGCTGACTGCTTGACCACCGTAGCACGCCGTCGCCTCCACGCTCGGCACTCAGATCCCTCATGCAGCGGGTGCAGCCTACGCCTTGAAGATGGCCACCCTTCAGGATGGGGCGGAGCCTCACGTTGCCGTCGCATACTTTGGAGAAGGCGCTGCTAGCGAGGGAGACTTCCACGGTGCCTTAAATATGGCCGCGACGCAGGAGTGCCCAGTGATCTTTATCTGCCGAAATAATGGGTATGCTATCTCGACCCCGGCCGCGCAACAGTACCGGGGCGATGGTATCGCCAGCCGAGGCGCTGGGTATGGCATCGAGACCCTGAGAGTGGACGGCACAGATATCTTTGCCGTATATGAGGCGACGAAGGAGGCTAGGCGGCGCGCAACCCAGGACGGGGGTCGGCCTATCTTACTTGAGTTTATGAGCTATCGTATCTCGCACCATAGCACGAGTGACGATAGCTCAGCATACCGTCGCCGCGACGAGGTTGACATCTGGAAATCCTCTCGTAACCCGCTCTCTCGTCTTCGATTCTGGCTGGAGAGCAAGGGTGTTTGGAGCGAAGAGATGGAGAAGCAGACGCGTGCTCAGCTGCGCAAGGACATCATACGGGAGTTGACTGAGGCAGAAAAGGAGAAGAAGCCGGCACTGCAGGCCATCTTCTCTGATGTGTACGAGAACCTGACAGAGGAGGCCGCGGCCCAGAGGGAGGAACTGAGGAAGATCATGCTCAAGTATCCACACGAGTATGACTGCCATGAGCACGAAGGCGGCATCGATGGCTTGTGAAGTCGTAGCAAGCCAGGGACGCCAGAGGTTTCGGATCAAAGGTGGAAAATTGTATGCACTGAGTATCCTAAAGAAACCTCTTATTTCAACCTCTATAGTATAAAATATCTGCAAGGAATATTTCTAATTATGTATTTTTGGGTTTGAGAGAAGGGAGACTCATTATAGATCAAGGAAACACGACCTATGGCTATATCGCAGGTTATAGAACATGATTGATTCCTCTTTTCATCGATGACCTCCCCAGGGATGAGGCGAGGAGGTAAGCTACCATATCTAGCAAAATGCATAGTAATTAAGTGTAATAAAGCATTGAAACTCGATGTTAGAGAAGGTGAGCAATGCTTGATAAATGCGCATGTTTGTCGAAGATTCTTATTGGTATGTGTGCTCTTGTGTGTTCTGCCTATCTACTCAGATCGTGCTTCTGTTAGGAAGGGCAATGTTGATTCAGCCTCTCCGATATCAAGAGTTGATGCTACCACGTCTGCTCAAAATACAGTGCAAGGGCTTCCTCTGAGGAGTGGCCCCTTGAAAGGCACTTCTATCCTCCTCTGAATGGTTTCTCCTCATGCAACCGTGTCACCTCTATAACAACCAGCGCGCGCTGACCATTCCCAGTGACAGCGGGAACCCTTCCTTCGAAACCTCAGCCGGGATCTGCAAAGCCCTTCAGCCATGGACGCCACAGGTCCTCTCCCGGATGAGCTCCCTACGTCTCTTGGCCATTGCTATCGCCAGGTTAGTAAGCCTTAGTCGCCTCAAGCGCCGAATACCAACTTACCTTCGTCGTAGGCAATGAATTCATGAAGACCACGACCAGCCGGTACAGTAGGCAGCACGGGTACCTTCCTATCCGTCACGACCTCGAGGAGAGCCGGCCCCTCCGTATTTACTAACCACTCCAGACTACTTCTCATAGCCGCAGGGTCTGAAATAGATTGACATTGGATGTGCATGGCCTCGGCCAATTTGATAAAGTCGGGGTTTGAGTGGTGTGTGTGGGCATAACGGTCCTCATAGTAAATATTCTGTAGTTGCGTAACCATACCTTGCTCCTCGTTATTTAGGAGGATAACCTTGATACCGATATTAAATCTCGCCGCCGTTAATAGCTCGGATATGGTCATACTTAGTGATGCATCGCCGTCAATGTCAATAACTAAGCCTCGAGGCTGGGCCAGCTTGGCCCCGATGGCTGCGGGAAGGCCATATCCCATGGTTCCCAGGCCTCCAGACGTGATCATAGTCCTCGGATGGCGCCACCGGAAATACTGCGCTGTCCACATCTGGTGCTGGCCGACGCCCGTGGTGATATAGGTCGTCTCCTCTCGGCCGGCGACCACGGCACTCAGCTCCTCAATAAGTGTCTGCGGCATAATGCGCCCAGGGGTACGTTCGTAGTGAGAGAGCGGCCATTTCTTCTTCCATGAATTGATCAAGCCAAACCACTCGGCGCGGCTCTGCATGCTCCGAGGCTCGAGGTGTGGAAGGACACGGCCGAGGTTCGTAGCGACGTCTCCCTCGACGGCCTTGGTGGCTTGGACCACCTTGTTGATGTTCTTAGGCACGATCTCAAAGTGCACAATGCCGCCGCCTTTTCCTTCCTTCTCGGCTGCGTAAGCCTTGGGAGCGAACTTGGCTATGTCCATGGTCACGCGATCATCGAACCGAGCGCCCAGGGCGATGACAAGGTCTGCCTCTTGTATCGCCATGTTGGCATACGCGGTGCCATGCATTCCGAGCATATGGAGGGCCTTGTCGTCGAGCTCGTCAAACGCGCCGAGACCCTGGAGAGTTGTCGTGACAGGGATGGAGCACGTCTCCGCTAGACGCCGGAGGAGCTGCGGCCCTCCCCCCGACAAGATAACGCCCTGGCCGGCGTAGATGACGGGTCTCTCAGCCCTGTTGATCATATGGGCGACTCTATGGATGGCCGCCTCGATATGGCTCTGCGTCAGCTGATGGGCGACTCGAGACGCGACACTGGATATGCCGGGGAGGGAAGATCGCGTGGGAGTTGCCTTGGTCATTGTACCACTGCTGCAGTTGTTCAGGTCGATGAGGACAGGGCCGGGGCGACCACTCGTTGCGATCTCAAAGGCCTCATTTATGCGCCTGGGCAACTCGTCGATCTTGTCGACCCTGACCGCCCACTTTGTACAGGGCCGGGTAATGCCAATGACATCAGGCTCATCCGTCCCCATGGCCCAGTCCCGCTCGAAAAAGACTACCATGGGCGTTCCGTCAGAGAGGGCATCCTGCATGGGCGTCACCATATTTGTCATGCCGTGACCCGAGTTGACAAAGACGACCCCTGGCTTGCCTGAAGCCCGGGCGTAGCCTTCTGCCATGTGGCCGGCTCCTTGTTCGTGCTTCGGGGGGATCATGTCGATGCTTGGGATCGGTTGCTGGTGAGAAGCTTGTAGGATCGAGTCTGTTGGAAAGCCGACTGGTGGTGGTGGATAAATGTCAGATAGATCAGCAGAGTTGCTCGCCGGGCAACGTACAGATGTGTTTTACTCCTTGCTTCTCCATCATCCTGTAGAAAACCTGTCCTCCTGTCTGTCCAATAAACCTAATCACTCGGTAAGCCAAAAGTCGGAAATACAAGGAGGTGGCCCGTACGATTCGTCCATGGTGATCGCCCCAGAACCTTTGACGCCGACATCAAGTATGTTTGAACTACACCACCAAGCCTCCATGTCAGTGACAAATTAAAGCCAAGCTCTCACGGAAGCGGCGGGAAAACTCACGACAACATGTCCGGGGGTCTAAGCTGCCCAGCCGCCGTCGCCATCCTTCTTGCTTGACGAATGGGGGGTCTGGCCAAGCCCCTGGAAGCAGAAACAGCAACAACCCTCAAGAGCCCCAGACTCGGCCCATGGGCAAGCTGGATGCAAAGATTCATGGCAATCAGGTCCTAGTAGACGGACTTGATGGACTGCGTTGGAGAATTTCCTGCCAACAAAGCATGCGAGATGGCGCTGTGTGCAGGACACTCGACATTCCCAGCAGGGCTGCGAACGGGTTAAGAAATGTCAAGGTTAGCCAACACGGCCGATCGCAACCAGATGAAAAATTAGTTCAGGCATGCGGTGCAAAGCTTGGGAAGCGATATCGGATGGACCAGAGGGGAGAGACTATTTCTGTGCGGTCTAGTGTATACGTGAACTTGCCCCCTTGAGTTGCCATGCCTTGCTCAGCCGAACCGAGGGCTCATCAAGATACATTCCACAAGAGAAGATTCAGGGGGGCTACGACAGACTAACAGAGGCAAGTTGAGCCCCACACCCTGCCTCTGACATAAGAAGCTCTGACTAACCAGGAGGGCGGCCTCGGCGAGCGTTCAGGGCAGACCAGCCGGGAATAACACGTATCAAACCTGGTCGAGCCATAAGATCTAGCTTCGAGTTCGGTGTTTTTTTGCATCCCGGACTGGATCCTTCTGTAGCTAGATAGTCTAAACCCTGCAACCATGAACCCCCTGGCTGGGGGCGGCTTGCTTGGTCCGGTGAACTACCTACCTACGCACATTCGTAGATAGTGGTCAAGTTCGCCCTAGCATTGAAACCAATGGCTTAGCTTAAAGTTACCCCGCAACCTGCCCCTCTTTAGAATGGTCTCGCTACCCAGTGGACGTGTTTTGATTGAAATCAATCCCCTGTGTAGACAGATCGATCCATGACACCCATCATCATCATCATCAACCCACTGGATGTCTAATCCACTTCCTTCACCATCATCGACATACCTACTTTTACGGATCAAAGGATTTGATATCATCATGTCTGAAGCACCGCATGACGAGACATCCGCCGTGTCCCAGAAAAGGTATCCTCGAGGTCTACTCTCTGCTCCGTCCGCTACCCTGGCTTACATCACACAGGCTGCGTAATCGATTATCCCAGCAAGCCTTCAGGAAGCGGCAAAACGCCTATATAAAAGACCTAGAGAGACGTCTAGAGATCAAGAGCAACGATAGAAATGACCAGATTGCCCAACTAGAAAAGGATAACCTCGCTCTCCGGGCGCAGCTTACAACGTCCTGCGCAAAGCTCGAACGCATCCAGAATACCTTGAAATCGTTGTCGGTTTCAATGATGAGTCACATATCACATGGACCAGACACGGGTATCCCGACACCTCAGGATTCTCTGGGCAGGACCTCCTTGGACATGGAGGATGGGGGTGATATGACGGCCACGGTCACGGCCGTAGCCGCGACGACGGCTGAAGCTACAAATCAGGGCCAACCCAATGTAGACACATCTCCTGGCACAGCTGGAGACACCAACGAGGCGCCCATACAGGACAATGAAGACACCGGGACCTCCTTTCCTCAACTCGAAACTTTGCAGACCGAGGATCCCGAGGTAGGAGATCTCGTTGTGGATCACCACGACGATCTCACCACTGGTCTCCCGGAACCCGGCGGTCAAGATTCGCTGAGCCTGGAAATGGCAGCCATCCTTGACAGTTTCTCTGGAATTCAAGAATTGCCAGGCATCTGGTCACACGGCTATCAGATGGGCCCTGCAAGCTTCCAGGCTCGGAGCCCCAGCGCCGAGAAGACAGCTCGCGCACTTGCCAACAGTAATTCCTCCTTTTCAGATCACTTGCAGATGATAAGGACCTCCCTTGTCAAGAGATGGCAAAAAGCCAGCAGGGTCCAGTCCAAGATATTCGCGCCGTAAGCCACAGCCGCCACACTCCGTCCGTCTCCGGGCAACCTCTGCTAACTCGACTAACTTCCAGGGATGGGATTCGATTGTCTTCCACGATCATGTTATCACTCTTCCATAGCCTCACTCGACCGGCAGCTCTCACTTGGTACACAGCCACCAGGTTCCAAGAGAACATAACCGATCTCCTTCTCTGGCAGATGCATCACTCTCGCGCTATTTATTCACGTCTACACGCAAGCTATAGACCTTCAGCTCTCCAGCTTTGTGAACAATATCCCTCTATCATCGATTGGTGCCCATTCCCAACTATCAGGGATAAGCTAATCCTCTTACACTCGGCGAATCCTTACCTCGATCAGATTATCTGCGACATTGCGACCTCATACGTGGTTCAGGCTGATATGGCCAAGCTGGTTCTTGGCCGGATGGGTCAAGGCTATATACGCATCTGGGACCTGGTATGCGCCTTCGAGACCGACGACAGCGACAACGACGATGCCGGCTCAAGTTCGATGACCGAACCCACGCCCACCTCCGTCCTCCCAGGCGACCATCTATCAGTGTTGCTTCCCGCGCCGGATGTCGAATCCCTATTTGAACCAAAGTGCGCTAGGGAGACCTTCAGGGCCCTCGGTCTAGATGACGGGACACCACGATTCAAGCTCGACCCCAGCCTGTTCATACAATACCCCGAGCTATACGATCCTGGCGCCGCCGACATAATGGCCACAGGACCTGCTCTCGCGCCCAAGGTTCAGACAAAGCTGCCCTGTCCAACATTGCCGAAGGATGAGACTTTGAAAATCTATCGGAATGTCGCGGATTGGTCTGTCAATGCCATCTGCAATGGGTCGCTGACGTAGATGTATCAAGCCAAGAATGCAAGGGACATGCGTAGTCGATGCCTGCGATCCATGTTTGATTCGGAACGGATGGCAGTATAAGGGTTAGGTTCAATCTAGTAAATAACAATCAACGAGCAAAAGAAGCTGATCCTCGTCTCTCATCAAATTCCAATACTGTAGAGCCCCGGAAGGAGCCCTAGGTTTGGGCTCACACGGCAGCAATCACACAAGATCTTTACACTAGTAGTCTCCCTAAGATTATCATATTTCATCCTGTCTGCTGAGAGGTAAACCATAAGCAAAAAGGTCCTTCTTTTGATTGATAATTTGATCAACAAAAGACTAAACCACTACTGCAACCTGCACTCATCTTCCCTCATGTCATCTATCGAGTAACCAACTCAGCATTCTCCTCCGTCTCTTCTACCACGTGCCTAGTAATCTACACTCTCGAGGATGGCGTCGTAAATCCCTAAGAAACACGTTATGTCCCGTTTAGCATGGTTGAAAGGAATATCACTTACTCGCCACGTCAGGAAAGATATACTTTTCATATACGAGTCCCGTGTGCGTAGTCCAGCCAGCAACTCTCTTAACTGGCGACTTGAGTTGCAGAAAGCTATGCTCTTGGATTGTCGCTGCGATCTCGGCTCCGACCCCAAAGTTCACCATGCTCTCATGCACGACAATAGCACGCCCGGTTTTACCTACACTTGCTAGGATATGCTGACGATCCCAAGGGTAGATAGTGCGGAGGTCAATAAGCTCAACTTTCAGTCCGGGACGGTCTTTTTCTGCAGCTTCAATAGCCGCAGCACAGGTATAGAGAGGACGGCCATATGAAATAATCGTCAGGTCAGTTCCAGACTTGATGGTCTCGGCCTTGCTGAGGGGGAGTGTATAGCTGGTATCTGGGACCTCTTCCACGGCGGCGCGGTAGAGAATCTTGGGCTCCATAAAGATAACAGGGTCGTTCGAGTGGAGGATAGCAGATAGTAGCAGCCCCTTCGCTTGCGAGGGCGATCTTGGGACTACGATGCGGAAGCCAGGGATGTGACAGAAGAGACTCTCAGGGGACTGTGTATGATATCTGCATCTCATGTCAGCGCATTCAACTGGTCCGGTAACCTTGACTCACAGAGCACCGTGACCTACGCCGCCTGAGGGCATCCGGATAACCAAGCCGCCCAGGTTCGCACCAGTCGTGCCCTCACGGTACCGGAATTTACACGCTTCATTGACGATCTGGTCAAATGCTGGAAAGACATAGTCTGCGAATTGGATCTCTACCACTGGTTTCATGCCTTCAGCTGCCGCGCCAATCGCGCTTCCGACGATTCCTTGTTCTGTAAGGGGAGTATTAAACACCCTCTTGTCTCCAAACTCCTCTTGGAGACCCATGGTGCAGCGGAAAACACCACCAAAGGCTACATCCTCACCCAGACAGAGGACCTTTTCTGATTCATTAAGCGCCGTCCTGATGGCAGAGTTGACAGATTGGAAGAGGTTCATCCGTGTCGAGGGACCGTCTGTCGGGAGGCCAGGGGTGTTGGCCAGGGTCGTCCGATCGTGGTGAAGCAGCGGCGTCTTGGAGAAGTCGATGGGCAGGTTCAGCCGACGGTTTGCTGCCCGGCTCACTTGTGAGGAGTAAGCGCGAAGATGCTGAAGAGATCGCATGCTGGGGCGTTGCTGGCCGGCCGTTTGTTAGGGGGGGTGGTTCTGATGATGAGATGTCGGCGCGGTCAAGGTCTCAAGGCAGGACAAGAAATAATCGAACTGGGAAATAGAATACATTGAAGCGATTGTAGCCGAGATGCCCGCCCCGAGGCCGGCAAATCGATGGCCGAGGCAATGGATAAAGATGGAGGCTCTTGCGTGCGACTCGAAGGCATGAAGGCATGGACGGCAATGCGGACTCATCTGTTGCGACCGGCTTAGCACCGCAGGAGACGCTACTTAGTCAAGGGACAGTCAGGGATGGGCGAGGCTCCCTTTTCCAGGTTCGGGTAACTAGTCCAGGGGGCGGTGATGGGCGAATCCTGAATAATCGTTAGTAACTCCAATGTTAGTCATTATCATTCCAGGGCAGCACATGCTCCTCCAAGGCGAGCGTTAGTTATGACTAACAAAATCTCAGTCATGTCCAGACTAATGTGGCGAACGATCAAATCGTCACTCCAACACTTGGCTGACAGGAGGGAAATCTGCATTTCCATAATCTTTTGTACAGAAAGCCGAGATAAGCATAGTGAGAAATTACATTTAGTCCTTCTGTTCTTATCAAAAGTCGCTCGTCTAGCTTGGCAATCAACTCCCTTTCAGTAGCCCCAAAGCTCTACCTTCTCCACACTCTCAAGTCCGCAACCGCGCTCTCATTGAGGAGGCTACTAGCTTGCTAGTGAGTACTCAACTTTGTTAGTTTATAGGGACTTATTATACGATTCGGACGTTTCATCCATTCAGTGTAGGGTCCCCAACCAGTCCCGATGACCATTCGCCGCATCTAGTCTACTGTCCGGCTGTGACATGGCCTTTGAGATAAGACTTGGATGCACATCGAGGCGAATATTAGGCTATGCGAGCAATCTCTGTCTTTGCTATGACGGCTGGCAGCACGTGAGGTAACTGGACTCATGACGCGTTGTAAACCACCAAGCCTATTTCTTGCTCCTCGCATTACATGATCTTGTTGAGAAACCGACGCCAGGCTGGCCAAGATGCGACAACAGCACGGCGAGCTTCAATCTGATCCCAATCATGCTCCCTCAGTCCAGTATCAAGATCGATCTTATCAACAGTAACCCACGGGGTTCGCTTCCAGATATATCCGCAGATCCAAAAGCACAAGACCACTGGGAGAGCTAAAACTTGCTTGAAAAAGTTCTCGGCTGTTCCCACACCACTTTCACCCGGCGGGGCAATGGCGACAAAGATTTGAGCTGCCAAGATAACAAAGCAGAGTGCCAGACCAAGGTATGAACCGGCAACACCGCCACAGGCAGTGAACGGGATGCGATCAACTGAGCGGCCCTGAACAGCCCACGCCTTTCGGAATCGTATATGGGCCTGTGTTTTTTCATCTGTCAACAAATGTGTGTTTGAGGGACGCTTCTGGATAAATACTCACAAGACAAATGGAACCCCAAGTAAACAAGGTAGCAAGACCAGTCAGGGCCAGCAACCAATCAAACACAATGGATCCCGCGGACGCAAGCGCAACGTACGCAATAGGACCCCAGAGAAGAACAAAAACCACGGCAACGAGAGGGCGTCCTGATCGATCAATGTATGTAAAGGCGCTTGGTGCATAGCCGTGATGAGCGAGGGCCGAGATGGTTCGCGAGCCACCATAGACGCAGGAGACGCCAATAGATACGACTGAAACGCAGATAACGACATTCATAAAGTCATCATATCCATTCAGTCCAGCATCGCGGATCGCTAGAACAAAGGGTGAAGTGCCTTCTGCATATGGGTTCTTGGCATTCAGGAGCCTCTCATCAGTTGAGCTCACGAGAAGGCCAACCAGTGTTAGACCTAGGACGTAGAATCTGCCTCGTGTCAGCGAGAAATTCAGAAATGAAACTCTTCTTGGTACGCGGGGTTTCTCCACCAAGTTCAACACCAGGGGCTAACTTACAGCGTGATACGCCAAAAGACTTGCTTGATCGCTCCGGGAAGGGCCTTGATTGGGTCGGCAGATTCGGCTGCGGCCAGTCCGACAAGTTCAGTTCCGGCAAAGGAGAAGGCAGCTGTGACGAAGACAGAACAAAAGCCGCGGAAGCCATTTTGAAATGCCCCTGGTTCAGACCACAGACGATTTCCCCAATATTCACTATACAGTCCGCTTTTTGGACCCCCTCCACAAATCAAGACAACTGCAACAATCATGAAAATAATGACGGCAGCCAGCTTAAAAGACGAGCTCCAGAATTCCTCTTCGGCATAGCCGAGAGTTCCAAAGATATTGATGATGATGATAATGCACCAGAACACAGTAATCCAGACAGCAGCATTAATATCCTTATTCCAATACTGAATAGTAAAGGAGCATACTGTTAACTCGAGAGGAAGTACGGTAAGCCACATGAATGCCTGCGTCGATTAGTGATGGCCTCTAAAGCTGCCAAGGAGACTTACATAGTTCCAGCCCATCGCAAAGCCCCAAGATGGGTTAATAAACCGGGTTGAATAGGTATAGAAGCCACCTGAAACCGGATACATGATAGCCAGTTCTCCGAGGGCATGGACAACGTTGAAAATCATGACTCCGGCGACGAGAAAACAGATCAACACAGAGGCGGGACCGCCGCGAGTCAGGGCCGAGCCGGACCCAACGAAGAAGCCAGCGCCGATGGAGCCGCCGATGGCAATCATGTGTAAATGTCGCTTCTTCATCGATCGGTCGAGCTCGATTTCCCCGGTTCCATAGTCACCTTGGTCGAGTGTCAGTGATTATTGGGCAAGAGTATCATAAGCAGATGGATCATACGTCTAGAGAAGGACTCCAGATTGAGACCATTCCGAGTCATGAAGTTGGTCTCACGAAAGTTTGTAGGAATCGACGTTCCGTTCATCTTTTCGGGGTCGGTACCGGCCCCGTCCGAGTGGGGTGAGATTGAATCTTTGGACATGATGAACGAGATCGCCAGGACTGACGAGCAATAATAACAGAAGAAGAGATTTCTGAGATGACCTTGAGAAGAAGTCGTGTAGGGAGTAAGCCAGAACCTTTGAGTGGGAGAAAGACTAGATATTTATCCTTTCCTTGGTCATGGATCAAGCAACCACACCAGGGGGCGAGGTCCAAGACTAGCGTCAAAGGCCAAGCCAGTAGGCCTTCTCAACATGATCCAATGTGCTCCCGTATCTGGAGAGTTGAGGTCGATGCCCGCCCTGACCGGGACCCTTACAGGGTCTCGATACACAGTCTCCACCCTGGTATCTGGTATCTTTGCCTGTCTATGTACTTCCCCACGGGGAAAGGGGATACGGCAGGGCGGTTTGTGGGCCAACATGCTGGGAATAATGACGCAACGGTCCATTTCCGTTATCTCCCCCACGAGCTATTACGGTTAAAACTCTTAGTCAAGGTGGACTTATCGTGACAATGGCTAGGGCACCCGGCTTCTCCTTGATAATAATGAGCTGAACGAATGTGGGCAACCTGTGAAGATAGCTTCGAGGGGAATGTGCAGCCCAAAGGAGCACAGCAATAGTCGTTGCCTCGTTGTTTGTTTTGGGGGGCGTTCTTCGTCTAGGGATCTCCTCGCCGGTAGAAAAGCAAAGTAGGATTGCCACACACATGCTTACATCTAATCGCTCAACGCCGTACATGACAAGAACGGAAGTTAACCATACTGCATTCATGCTACTCCGCTCCTCTGATCCGAATCTCAGACCAAGACTGACTAGGCAACTTCCAAGCCACTTAGAAGGTGTAAAATGAAGCTCTCCTATCAGATAACAATCAATCATGCATCTTAATCTTACCGGAGACTTCCTACAACCCGGCGCCATGCAGGGAGTACAAGGCGCTTTGTTGCCAGCACTAGCCCTACCAGGGCAAACCTAGTCGGGCATGATAGCGGTTCTGGGCTATTGGATGAGTGATTGCGGTTGTCCGCGTGGCTCTGGTTCGTTACTCCGCGTTGACTCATGGAAAGTTAGTCACTCCCCCTGGCCTTTCCAATCAAATCACATCCATCATCACTAAGACTGACTAAGGGCCATATCAGCACTTTGGAAGAGAAGAACCAGAATTCTATTGGGGCAAGTGGCTGACTGACATCAACAACCTGATTTCCTGCTCAGACGGAAAATCCTCTCGAAGTGCCCCAAGCACTACCTCACAGTATCCGAGAATAGACGGCTCTGATTTACTACTCATTATCGCCATCTATACCACGCCCCTAGTTTTTGCCGTTCTTGCTGGTAATGGCCACAAGTCAAGTGTCAAACGCTGACTTCATTGTCATGTCTCAGAAAGAAGATGAAGACGTTGTAGATATGGCGACGTCATCTAGTCCCTTCAGAATATTAAAATTTTAGTTACAAGACTAAGTCTGTGATATCCTCTCGGCCATAGTGCTCCTGATGACCCGAATGCTTTCTTTTGCTGCTGGATACAGCTCCGACAAGTTGGTTAGCACCTGCATGCATTGTGAGAACCCCTGCACGGCGATCTGTCGCCTCTCCGGCCTCCAGCTCCTCATCTCCATGATATGCACAGTGGCAGCAGTGAGGAAGATGGGAATGCCTGTAGATGGCAGGAAGACGTCAAGATGAAGTTGATGAAGTTCAGAGGCTACCCTAGTGATATGCATCGTGGCTTCTCGCACCCGCCATCGGGACATGTGCTGGATTTGCCTGGGGCAGTGCATCTTGGACGAGGCAGACATTACAATACGGCCCCGATGAAGTATCGAGACGGTAGTTTGGTAGAGTAAATAGAGGAGGGTCCTTTGTACAGCAACGGCTGTCTGCCCGGACTGGCAGTCCGCCTCTGAAAGAGTTCTGAACTGGCAAGACCTGGGCAGAGACTCTGTCCATGCAAGGAGTTCCTCGTCAACCCGGTGCAAGGCCTCATCATGGCCGACCAGGTCCCCTGGACTTGCGGGTCTGGCTGCATCCTGCAAGCTCAGGCGCAAGCTCCTTAGAGAGTTCTGCTGTGCTTCCTGCATACGGCTGATACAGACGCAGAGCCGTATCCTCGCGACGCAGATGGCCGCCAGAGTCCTTTGCGTAGAGACATCCCAGACAGCTTTGCAATCTCTCGAGATTAGAGTGATGCTCTCTGGAAGAGCCCGGATCTCAAAGTCGCGCAGTTCTAGCATCGGAACATCGCTGTCCTCAAGGCGGATGTGCGTTGGTCTTCGACTCTCGAGGGAGAGGACTCTCTCACGCATGAAACATGACCACCATACTCTTCTCCGCAGTTTTCGCTCCGAGATGGCCATGTTAGGCTCATTGGGATCCAGGTGCAGGTCGATGGTCAGGGCGACTGATATCGCTGCTCCAGTCCAATGCCACGACTCCCTGTGGTTGTCGTCTCCTCCATTCCAGTATGACATTAATAACAAAACCTGCACAAGGGTGAGGCGATCCGATTCGTATTCCAAGTCATAAAGCCACTAGTAACATATCAGTACTTGGTCAGCTCATCATGTCTCAAAATACTCACTCTTGCTCTTTGGAACAACAATGCTTGAGCCTCCTTGCGGCTAGAATATTCCTCCTGCAGGAGATACTGCACATCGACAAAAGCCGCAGCGGCGAACATGACAGCTTGGTATTGCAGGAGGCTCACACAGCCTTCGGAATTGTCTTGGTTCTGCACTATCTTGAGGAACGTATGAAACTCCAAGACTGGGAGTTGCGGGTGTATGTACTCGGCAAACGCTTGCAGGAGGGCATTCTGGAGTGGCAGAGACGGGACACTAAAGCATCGCTTCAATCGCAGGAACTCGACATCTTCGGGAGCGAACCCAGACGGAACCGGGCGGAAAAAAGCAGGCAGATCGACATGGAGGGCTGGTCGGTGGCTGTCGTAAAAGTGTTGGGCCGATGTTTCTTCAGGCGGTGATGGCAGCATTTTCGTGAGACCTTTTCGCTTTACCTTGCAGCTCTCGGCACTTCCTATCACTATCACCACAAGGGATACTGTAGAAATGTTTTCGGTCTGTGGAGCGAAGGCTGTGTCGGTGGTGTGGTCTTGCGTTGCCTGCACCCCAGGTTCCAAACACCAAGAAGAGGGGTTGCTTTTAAAAACGGGCTTTTGCCCGGCTTTTCCGTATCTAAAAGCTCACCGGGTGGCGATAGTCCCTTCATTCGTGGACGGGGCCAGCATTATCCCATGTCCTATCTTCAACGGCCTAGTCCTAGCGGCTTGCAAAGCGTTCGCGCCCCCGAGAAAGCGGCCCCGATGTCGACAGATGCCCCCTCCTTGCTGCCCAGGGGTAGTCACAAATCCTTACCTAACGTGATAATAGGTAGGCGGCAATCTCACAAGTAGTGCGCGGTCTGGTCGTAGTCTTTGAACTTGACTATCATATCAATCACCAAGCTTTAATTATTATTCATTTTATTTTATTTTTTTTAAAAAAAAGCACACTATAACTTTGTTTCTAGTCCTTTTTATTACTTATGATAATAGTTATTATATAAAGGGGTGACCTCCCATTGCACCTATCTATAAAAGAGGACAGCGTGCGGCGGCGGGACACTGTGGTCAATATACTCGAGCTCAATATGCTCGGTTTAAGGAGTCGCATGCCTAGCCATTACAGCCGTAGATGGGCAGTGGTGTGAAGAAAACACAGTAAGGGATTCGACGAGATGGTGCACTTCAAACTTGATCTGCTTTACCGTGTTTTACGACACAGGGTTTTGATCAATACTGTCATGTGTCCATGACCGTGTTTTCATTTGTCCTTTTGACCGAAATCATTCTTGAGAGACCGTATTACAATATTAATATGATAAGGAAAAGGAAAGAAACTTTCACCATCGCAAGGGGATGACTTGGTGGTCTATGCACTATCCTTCTTCATCATGCCTTCAAGAGAGGCCATCTATCACAATCACAAAAGGATATACTCACTAACGCATAACCAGGTCTATTCTTGATTCTATCTGTAAATTTTCTAGATATCTGCACTTCTGTCGCATTGAGCTTCTGTGCTACCGCATGATGCCAGGCAAAAGCGGTCCGATAACTTTTATTGTTTCTGCTCCTACCTACTCCAATCTCATCTCAACATCTAGACAACCCGCAGTCCGTCGCTAGAGACGATCCAAAGACGCAATCTATAGCTTTGCGAGTGGCCCATCCTTTGAAACAATCCCAAGTGACGCGGGCGTAATGTCGGCGATGGTCTTACACCCGCATAGTTGCATACAACGCTTGAACTCGGCGTAGAGGATATCTAGGGTCTTGACGACACCCGCCTCTCCATCGTACTAGAGATAAAGTCCAAGGTTAGCCGGGTTCCCTGCACAAAAGGGAAGGATAGATGCTTACCGCTAGTCCCCAGATCATCGGGCGTCCAATCCACACACACTTAGCCCCGAGAGCTAACGCCTTGAAAATATCTGTTCCGCTTCGGATGCCGCCGTCCATGTGCACGTCTATCTTGCCATTCGCCGCCCGGATACATTCTGGAAGGGCGTCGATAGTGGCTGGGGCTTGGTCGAGCTGCCTCCCGCCGTGGTTACTCACGATAACACCGTCGCAGTCGAACTGAATCGCAAGGTGTACATCTTCGGCAGTGAGAACGCCCTTAATCCAGATCTGCATCTTGGTAACGCTTCGCAGCCAAGGGATTTCCTTTGCCCATGAATGCGAGTCTGAGTTGAAGGAAGTGAAGCTATCGTCATGGGATTCAGCGCGGATAGTCTCTGAGGTTTTCTCGAGCATAGGCAGTGCGAGACCCTCCGGGGTCTGAAAGTTATTGCGAAGCTCATTATATCTAACCCCAAGCACCGGGCTGTCCGCCGTGAGAAAGATAGCGACGCAGCCAGCCTTCTCAGCCTTTCTGATGATGCGAAGTTGGGCCTCACGATCTTGCATCGAATAGAGTTGCATTACGTGGTGCAGGGGACCAACGGCGAGTCCAGCCGCTCGGATATCCTCGACAGAGAAGTTGGAAAACGAAGAGACACCCATATGAACTCCAGCCTTTGCACAGGCTCGGCTGGTAGCTAGTTCACCATCAGGATGCGCCATGGCCTGGATTCCAGCCGGTGAGACGCAAAGAGGGAAGGGGATCTTTTGCCCGAATAATACAGTAGAAGGATCGGCCTTGGAGACATCAACGAGGACTCGGGGTCGTAGGCGATATTTGGAAAATGCCGTTATGTTCTCATTGACGGTAATTTGGTCGTATGAGCCTGCTTCGTAAAATTCTATCAGTGCAACATGGTTAGCTACTTTGTATCCCGGCATGACGCACGACCTTACCTCTTGCAGTGGCCGAGAGCTTCTCCGAGGCTGCAGCTTTGATGTCATCGAGACAGAGAATCAATTGGTTAGCCTTGGATGCCATCGTGATTGCGTTGCGTGACTGGGAAACCGATAAGAGAGGGTGCGTGTTGGGTCTAGTTGCTGAAGGCTTGAAGCTACTCTCAACAGCAGAATTTGGCCAGTTTATAGAAAGCCCCTTGGCTAGGAATCGTGCCATTGAGTCTTCCTCGTTCGGCGATATCCGCCTCTCCGGATGATGAGTAGACCCCACTCTAGGGAGGACGAGTTGCTAGAGGAGGACCCGTTGACTAACTGGTGGTTACGTGGTGACGGGCAACATCGGTGAGCCGAGGCTGGTTGACTAAGAGGTGCACTAGGCGTTCGATTCAGAC